>JACDOX010000048.1:1106457-1166154 GCA_014549065.1 Cardinalis cardinalis | reverse complement strand
TACTCTTTTTTCCCTGATGCAGAATTTTACCTTCAATGACCATTAAGTTTATTAAACCCCTACCATATGTGGCAMAATTTCTTGGTACAATTGCTTAAAGCTAAGCTGAAGCTACAAGCAAGTTAGAAGACAATCATCAGATTGCTGGGCAATGTGGTGTTGCAGCTAAAACTAAGCTGAAACAAACTCAAGACCGGACACATCCATAAAGCCCTGAAAAGTGATTAGCCCTTTTATTCCTAAGTTAATAAAAGAACTCTAATGGGCTAAGAACTGTGAAGAACCTACATCTGCTGTTTTGCAGTGCTATAGCTGTAATTGCTCTTCTGRGTACTCTGAATTCTTACAGAATTTAAGAGCTCATAGCTTCTGCATGGCTTTTCTAACAAATTATCATTTTCTGTTTCATTATTTTCCTTTTTCATTTGTTGTTTTCTAACAAGAGTGAACGTTTCTCTGAGGCAGTCTCTTGTTTTCCTTCTGCCCACAAATCCTTAGTCTGCTTAGTGTGCTAAATTCTCTTTGAATAACTAAGATTCTAGAAGCATAATAGACCTTTTCTAACCTAAGCTTTAACAAGCAAGTTTTCTGAGGCTGAACTACTCATCCAAAGAATGTCTTAAAAGACTTTAAATAGACATCTTTTAAATAAATTTTAAATCAACACCTTTCCACTTATGTCTAAGGGCACATCCATCTAGCAGAGGGTTGTAGTTATATAACTTTGTGTAAACAAAATAAAAACAATTATATGTGTTGGTTTATGTTGTTTTTCAGTGCAATGTGTCTAAAATAATGTGAGGATTTTTTTTTTTTAAATTTCAGCAGTGCAGTATTTTTATAGAATGAAAGCAGAGATATATCTTGCATGTGTTGGGATTGCCTTAGGGCACATGAAAATGCTTGAACAGGAAAAAGCAAAATAGAAGAAAACACATATATATATATACACACAAAATTAAACTATAATGCTTAGTGTTGCCAGGTTATTGTATTAAATTCTCCATAGTCTAATTCAGTTGAGAGTTACAATATTCGTACAAAATRCATATCACTTGAGAAGAGCTGCTGAAATTTTCATTTCCTTTCAGATCTTTCATCGAAAAAAAGTCACCAAACCCCCAAACCCATAACCTGAATTTCTCTTAAGTCTCAGAATGTGAAAACTCCTTTGTTTTTAAAATGTGAAGTTCTGAAAGTGAAATCCATATTATTTTCAAAAGACTCCTGAATGTGTTTTTTCCTTCATATATACTAGGATAAAATGTTGATGTATTCAACCCTACGTCTTCATTTGCAATTGAGCTTTCCTGTTGTTGCTGAATTTTGGTAATTCCCTGAATATAAACAATAAGTCAGGTTAAAAAATGAGACACGGATTAATCTGCACAGGGTGGAAATTTTCTACAAATCAAGCATACCAAGGAGAAAGCAGAAGAAAGCACACAGTAAGGTTTACATAAACCCATCTATCTAGTACATAGCTATTGCCTATCTAATGCATAATCACTCAGTTTGTGCARCCGTATGCAATACCTGAGCCTGCATGGGCCTCTTTGGGGTCTCTGGGGGTCACTTGGGGAGGTACCCCTYACTCCATTTCAAAGTTCACCTCAGGACACACAGAGTACAAGATTGCTGGCCAAATAAGATGTGACCTACAGCTCCAGCACCACATTTTCTTAAACAATTGCCAAGCAGGTCATAAAATGCAAAAGCTTTCTATWAGCAACACCTGCTTAACGCACCTTATAACATCTACATGCGATTAAAAGAGGGGTCAAAGATGAAAATGTTACTATCAATTTCCATCTATAACAGAGATCAAAGAGGGACAGAGAATTCTGCTTAAAGGCATATCCATCTGTTATGGTTTCACTGGTTTATGCTATTAAAAGATAAAGTTCTTTATTACTTATATCCTTTTTTATGTGTCATGATTTTGTGTCAGAAGACAAATTTTTATTATTTTCCTAGTCCTTTGTGTGATCTAGCATGTATTGTCCAACTAAATTTTCAGTTGTGAACTGTTTTTAACTTACCGTATTATAGAAGCAGCTTTTTAACAGCTGCCAGTGCTTGTCAGTATGTGTCCAATAAACTGCAGTGTAAGTACAATTATAGCAAGACCGGTTGTGGCTGTGAAAATGTCACCTGTAATGTTTTACCACCTTTAAAAAATACATATTTTTTTAAAAAGAATGAAGTAGTTACCCTCTACAGAGTTTTWTAATGAATGAAGAAATAACCCAAAACCAGGAAAAAATTAATGYAATCAGATGCAATACAGTGTTTGAGACCCAAATGGCAAAAAGGAAGACTGTAAGATTTACAGGAAAGCAGAGAAAATATTTGTGTAGGAACTGTGGTTTTGCTTTGTTGTTTGTGTGGGGTTTTTTGTTTGCGGTTGATTTGCTTTTTTCTTTTCTCTGCCTGATACAATTTCTTTGTTTCTTTTTTCCTTTTTTTTTTTTTTTTTTTTTTTTTTTTTTTTTTTTTTTTTTTTTTTTAATGGCACATACTGTCAGTGTAATATAAAGCCTCTGTTAGTTTTGACAGCAATAATTCAGTGATACTTCACATTTTCCTTTGGGGCCTGATTCATTGAATAGTTACCTGAGTCATTCTGACACCTGCAGTAAAAGTCACATTACTAACAGCAATATATAGCTTAATAAGATCCTTTTTTCACTTAGAAAATTACCATGCTTTGTAACAAAAATGTAACCACAGGGAATTTTATTAGCACGGGTGAAGAGAAAGAGCAGCAAAAGCATCCTGAGAGCACTTGAGCAATGAAAAAGACCACAAGACATGATCTATGTAAATTGAATTCATACCATATTGCGCCATGAGCTCTGTTCGGGCTTAATATGTGCATTGTGACTTTGAGGTAGCCAGAGACACACTTAAAGTGCAATGGAACTTCCATTAGGATTCAAAGATTTTGGTTTCCAATTCTACTACAGAATTACATCTTAAATAGACTTCAAATACTCTTTTCCTTTAACTTTCTCTCGGGTTGTCAAAAAAAAAAAAAAGACAAACCTTCCTGGTTTTGTCTGACTGTCATTCTCTTTTTTTAAATTTCTTTCTTATGCTCTTTCTCTCTTTCTTTTATATTAAACTGTAAAAAATCTTTTTGTCTTTTTCATAAATTGGTATGAATTTTTTTATAAAGTAAAATGAAGAGGATTTCTTGTTCAACATTATAATTTGGCAATAAAGGCAGATAAATCACCTTTTGTGGTTTTTGGTTTTTTTTCTTGTGAGCAAGAACATCTGAATATATAGTATTGCTTTGAGCTGTCCATTGAAGAGGCAGATAGAGCATGGATCCAATAATTCATAAGAAAGAGCTGGCAYACTGAATTGCAACCTGGTGCTGCAGCAAGTCATCAGATTTCAAATCAGCTTTTGTCCTACAGGAAGGAATGACTTTATCTTATAGAAATGTCTAAGCTACTTTTAAAGTAACACAACCATATATTTCTCTCGTTTTGGAGTATATGTCAATGTTAGTTTCTACATACTAGGTTTTTGTTAAAAGGGCTGAAGCTGGGACTTATTTGACAGAGTGTGGTGTAGTGTTTTAAACTAGAACAGGTTTAATAGATGTACGCAGCAWCCTATTCCCCAGTAGTGGGACAGGGAAGAAAATCAGAAGGGCAAAAGTGAGAAAACTGGTGGGTTGAAAGACTTTTTAATAAGTAAAGCAAAAGCTGAATATGCAAGCAAATCAAACTAATTCATTTGCTTCTTCAAATCAGCAGACAGTTATTTAGCCTTTTCCAGGAAAACAAGACTTCTTCACATGTAATAGTTACTTGGGAATATAAATGCCAGAGGCAATAGAGAAAAAAACAAAACAAAACAGGAAAAACACAAGAACAAGAAATCTCATAGCTTGAGATGAAGTCAAGGAGATCACTTACCAGTTGCCATCACGGACAAAAAAGACTCAGACTGGGAATAATTTGGTTTATTGCCCATTAAGCAAGATACGAATAGTGAGAAAGAAAAGCACAAAATTAAACTTCTTTCAGCTCCCTATTCCCTGGCTCACCTTCACACCTTCGTCCCCAATTCCRCTATCTTCTCCCCACCAGAGCAGTTCAGGGGAAGATGGGAAACAGGGGTTGTGTTGATAACATCTGCTCTCTGCTGCTCCTACCTTCTCACAAGTTTACCCAGAGCTGGCTGGACTATGCACAGACAGCAGGGGGAAAAAAATCCCTTCCCCCATGGAATTCCTCCTTCTCTTCAGGCTTTAATCTTAGTTCTAACTTCATCTATCTTCATGACGTTTTTATCCTTTCTTAAATATGTTTTAAGTGAGGCACTACTATTTTGGCKGAGGGCCTCAGCCAGGCCCTCTGGTGAGTTCATTGGGGCGAGCTGGAACATGACAYGTCCAACATGAGCAGCTTCAGTCTCCCCTCACTGAGACCACCMCTGAAGCCATCTATTGCCACAACTTTGTCATCTAGATTCAATACAGTTTACTTCAGTATTTCCTGATTTCATAAAGGGCAAGACCATCTTCTTCTCCACTATTTTTTCTTGCAGTATGATTTGGTTCTCAATAATTTTTTGTGCTGTCATGTGCGCAAACTGGAAATTTATCTGATACCGCTATCCTCTACACCTCCACACAGCAGAAGAGAAGAGAAGAGAAGAGAAGAGAAGAGAAGAGAAGAGAAGAGAAGAGAAGAGAAGAGAAGAGAAGAGAAGAGAAGAGAAGAGAAGAGAAGAGANAGAGAAGAGAAGAGAAGAGAAGAGAAGAGAAGAGAAGAGAAGAGAAGAGAAGAGAAGAGAAGAGAAGAGAAGAGAAGAGAAGAGAAGAGAAGAGAGAGAAGAGGACCATTGTATTTAATGGTAGCATAGTCTTACCTGAAATGAAAATAATACAATATTATATTTTAATTGGCATGAGTGAATAAGGGCTAATAAGATTTATTTTTTATTTGTGACTAAGTAGATCATCCTTATTCATCATTCACGTTGTTTATTCTTTTCTAATTACTTTGTAGGTCAATCATTTTATAAGAACTCTCAGGTCACATATCATATATCATCTGGCTTGTGCCTCCTTTTCTCTCCTCTTACTAGATAATAAAAATTTACATGTATTTATCAAACACACAGCTTGTAAATTCTATGGAAACATTTCAAAGCCAGTAAAAGGACTTCAAGCAGTTTATAYTTTCTATTGGAAAGAGCAGTAGTGAGATACGCTCTGTGTCTGTCATTAATAAGTAGCAGACAAAGACAGTCCATCACAATTTTAAACACAGGAAGTTCAAATGAAATACTTGAGGATAGACACTCAGAGGCTGATGAATAGAAGGTATTCCTAAGATTAATCATCATTTTTGAAGAAGAGAAAAGATAAGGTTACATGATTTTTCATCATAAGCTTATTAAAATATCCCTTTTTATTTTCAGTAGACTGACAGTGCTATTAGAACTCAAACTAGAATAGAATTATGTAATCTGCTTTTTATATGGTAGATCTAGACCACATGTTCATAAATACTACCTGTTTGTAGTATTTATTTATTTTTTTATTTTTTCTGTTCGCAGGCAAACTCTTCAAAAGCCAAGCCAAACAAAAATCCTCCCACTACTCTCCACAGTATATGGTGATGCAGGCAGAGAACAAAAAGACCTGAAGACAATTGGTAACGAACATATAAAAAAACAAGTAAAAACTGAATGGATTAAAAAAAAGAGAGAACACAAGCAAACCCCAAAATATTTATTAATCTACACACAGCAATTAAGACAGCAAGTTTCTGACTGTTATCAACTGTTTTAAAGAGATTACCATAACAGGGTCTCTGAAGGAAGACAGAGGAAAATCATAGGTTGCACACCAGCTGATGGTCCTGACTGGAAAGAATGTTGCTCAAGAGGCTGAAAAGCTGCTCATGTTGACATCCTTGGCCAGCATTTCTTAAAAAGAAAACAAGTTGTCCTTATATGAAATGTAAGATATGTGGCAGTTCAAGTCTAAAGATTGTCCATATTAATGTTAAGGTTTCAGAACACTAAGCTGTTAGTGAGTAATTTACAGTAACAGCAAAAGCAATGTAGTTTCCAATAGGCCTGTAATACAAATTAGGTAGGTTTTGTTGCAGTGTGATATAAAATTTATTCATATAGGTTGAATCTGATCACACAGCTCACTCTTTACAAAGTCATAGATTACCCCTTGCAGTTCAATTATATTAAACCTCTGAAATAGGGGTTGAGATAAGGGCAGGAAGATCCCTCAGCAGTTACTGTCACAGGCAGACAGACCTCAAGGAAATTAGTTTAATTTATTRCCAATCAAACAAGGGTAGGACAAGGAGAAATAAAGCTACACCTTAAAACACTTTGCTCCACCCTTCCTTYATCCTGGACTTTAGTCCTTAGTTCCCTGTCTCCTCTGTCACTGTGGTGAAACAGCCTTTGTGCATATGAGAAGAGCTGAATTATCTCAWCTGCTAGATGAAATGAGTGTTGCTTCATCTCTTCTTCAATGAAAGCAATTTGGCTTTCAGAAAGACAAATTGATTGAGAGTGAAAATTTGATCTCAAAAGATCCAATGAGTTGATACAAACTTCTAGGAATGATCATAGAAATTTTTTGGAATATAAAGATGGAAATAAGCTTTATAATTCCCTTAAGTATGCCTCAGGAAGGAGCTATCTTTTGAGGGAATTATCTGCAAAAGTTGCAAAACATCTTTTTTTCTGTGCTGACATGATCCTCTACATTAGTCCTCAGAGTGTAAGTAGGGATTAAAATTTAATATTTTTCAACTGCAGGGCATCCATCGTTACTTATTTTCCCTAGAAATACAGTTTTTGGAATGGCAAAACATGACTCCATTCCTAGCTAAGAGGGGAATATGTGTTTTCATTAACAGGAGGGAGAGTGATAGACATGATGGCCACTTATACCATGAAGGATATTGCATGAGGGAAACCTTAAAAATAGTTTTTTCATTTTATCAACTGTCCTGTTAAATGAGAAATTTAAAAAAACCCAACAAAATACCACTTACCCGTGAATTCCATACACTACCTTCAGTTCAAATACAGCTTTTTTGCATTTTAATACTAACCTTTGATACCAGCAAAGAAAGAAAACTGGCACAGTTAGCATGCAAACTATTAATGCATTCCTTAAAAAAAAATTACCCTTGTCTAAGAAACTCTCAGTGTTGTGAGGACAAGGGAATATCTGGCAGAGAAGTTCCATTTTAAAAGCCAGAAGCCAGATTAAYGAATAAAATATCAACATAGGATAGTAACTATGTTGTCAGCAGACCAGAAAAAGGCTAAGGAAAGAAACAAAGTGAACGAGCTTCCTCCCAAAGCAGCAGTGTTTACAGTGGAAGTGACAGAGTTGCTCAACATGTGTGCAGAACTCAGTGAGTCCGTATATTCTAAATCACATTTCCAACAGCAGCACCTTGCACTTGTCCTTGTTGAACCCCATAAGGTTTCAGGTGCCCATGTGTCCCTATGTGTTTCTAGAAAGAGGAAGATGATGGACTTGAAAGCAAGATTCAGCTATGTCTTCATATAGCCACCCTCAGTTTTTATGCTGGTACAGCTGTTGTCCAGTTAGGGACCATTTTGTAGCTCTTGTAACTAGTAACTCTTCTGCCTCAAAAAATAAGATAAATACTGAATCTGATCATGATTGCTGTGCTATGCTATAAAGCAGGATCCTCTTTTTAGGGACCTTAGCCAAAAAATAAATATCTTTTTAAAGTGCAACTGTACAAATTACAACAATTCTTTTCCCCATTATCCTGTCAATCATCACAGAATTTTGCTCTTTTTTTTCAAGGTATACTATAATTGTGATTAATGTGTGAGAATATATTKTGCCATTGGAGACACCTCTTGAAATCCTCAATATGTATAAAATTGAAAAGATTATGTAAATAATTTAAAAGAAATAAATATCTAATAGTATATAAGGCAGATATAATTTATGGGAAAGTGAAACTCGTACTTTAATTTCCAGAGTGCTTTTCTTGATTGAGGAAAGAATGAATCCTGAGCCTGCCTGGAACAGTTCTTGCAAATTTTCAAAAACTCTGTACCTAAGACTGGGTGTTCTTTAAATGCCACATAATTAACCAGTGAATTTTTCTCATGTAAGATTACATGAAGTGTACTATTGCCAGTATTCATAATTTGCTTTGTTTCTTGGTTTTTGTCCTTTGGTCATGATCCAGGCTCCTAAATTGAAGTGTCACACATTTGAAGTGTGAGATCACACATTTGACACAGAGATCAGAGTATACAAAGTCTTGCTATAGCCATTGGAAATCCAGTCTAAAGATACTCATCTTGCTTTGAAGGAAATATTTATGCTGARACTGTTGGGGACTTACACAAGAGATATAATGAGAGGGAGAGGGAACAACATGATATAACTTAGAATTAACCCTTGTTTGAGCAAAATGATGGAGTAGATGATGTCAAGAAATAGTTTCCAATGTTAGCTGGAATTTTAAACTTTCTTCTTGAACAAAAGCATTTAACAACTTACATTAAAAAACCCAGGATTTTGAGAACATCTGTTGATAATGTTTTCAAGTGACTGAACTGCACTGTGCAGTATATATTTTGTGGAGCAGCTGTTCTCAGAAATAGCTGGTAGGAAAATGAAATCTTGCTTTTACAAATGATATGTGTACATTATAAACTTGCATTTACCAAAATCTATTGCAATATTTACTTGAGTTATTGCTATGCTCTTACCTCAAAATTTTATGAGGTAACCATATAACACTATGACCACCATGTATCAGTATGAACAAGCATCACTATAGATATTTTTCTACACATGTCTTTGTTGGAAAAGGTAAGAATACAGGGTTGGTAAAGTATAGTTTTTCCTTTAAACTTAACTTGATGATAATTACTATAAGAAATAGCTCTTTTTCATCTGTTSTGTACCTTCAAATCTTCTATATGGTGTCTACCATTTGGGATGATGAGGGAGATTTTCTGAGCCGTAGTTCAAAATATTTCCAATAAAAAGCATAAATGTTTAGGTTTGAATATGCTTTCTGAAGTATATTCGCTTTCTGAAGTATAGTATGCTGTCTGAAGTATATTTGCATAGCACAAATTATTCCCTCTTTAAWTGCAATGATTTTTAGTTACTAAATATTCACAAGGAAAAAAACCTCAAAAATTATACAATAAAAATTGATTATCATTACTGCAATATTTTAAAATATTTTAAATAGGGATAATACGTTTTTAAATACCTTAAGAATCATTCTARATAATGATCTAATTACCAATCATATTTCATCTCAGGGATATTTATTTTTATAAAACCTTTTATATTTAGAGAAATTCATTTGCAATAAAAGATGCAACTAAACATTTTCATGTGGAATGCTATAAAGAAAGAGCTATTTATTTGAAACTGAGTTTGTTTATGGGATTTAATAATTAATAGAAAAAGAATATACACTTTAGTGTTCAAAATCCTAAGGGGAAAAATATTAATACAAATTAGAATTATAATGCAGAAAAATTCTTGCAATATTGATTAAATTAAATTCAAGATAATCCCATTATATAAACACAGATTTCCCAATGAGTCTCCATATGTCACTAAATTAAAAAAAAACCCAAAGCTATGCAATTCTAATAAAACATAGATATCTTTGTTAAACTTAATGCTTAAAGTGATTTCAATTTACTTTTCTTCAGTCATTTGYATTTTCCTATCTTCATGTATTAGATACTTTTGCCATTTGTTTTCCAGTTTTTTGATGTTACTTTCGTGACTACAATTCCAGTTTGAATGACTGTTCAGAAATTTGTAGCACCAACAGATTCAGACAGTGGAAATCAGTTTTGATTATTTTAAGTTCAGCTTTTAATAAAGTCAAATGGCCAAATCTAAGCAGAAATTATGATTAACATTCCAGGTGTTTTGGGGTCACTAGTGTCCAACTTTGATTTAAAAACAAACAAACRAGGAAAGTCCACTTACCTGAAGTTAATGGAAGTTTAGATGTTTCATAAACCAAAACAASAACAGCAGATCTAAACACAAACTCCCTAAACTGATATTCATAGTTCATCCTCCTTACACTGTTGTATTCTTTATACTAGATTACTTCTGTTCTCTTCCCTATATTTTGCATTCCATTGTTTCCAGCAACACGATTCTTGTTTTCTCAATAAAAAAATTGGTATTTATAAGTATTAAAAATATATGCGTTTTCTAATAATTGTTAAAAATGTAATGTTAATGATAATCTGATCACTTTTGGTTTTAAAATAACTAAATTTTGAAAAGACCAAAACAAATATTAGAAGTACTTACTAAYGGTAGAGCAATTTTCTTAGGTGCATTTGTGGGAGTGGCAAAAAATAAATTTAGATGGATACACGAAGCTGTGTGTCTGTAAAGCATAGAATTTATGGAATACTTCTATTTTAAAAGAATATAAAACAGAATTAAGAAAAAAATCACTTTTGTATGCACAGAATGAAAAATGAGTTAAAAGGTCATTAATTTGGCTTAAATCTGTACCTAACTAATGCAAACAATAAAGTATCTTACATGAAAAAAAAAAACCAAAACCAACCAAATCCAAAGAATTTAGGAAAAGAAAAAACAATTGAATGCAGTATTTGAGGTGTGACTTACACCAGTGCTGGTTTACAACTTATTTTCATCAAGTGAGTAATTGAGTTATTCAGAAGTGAAAGTGTACTTTTGGTTCTGTTGCTTCTAATGATTTTTATTTGCCAGATTCATCATATATTTTATGACCTTTCCCAGAAAGATCAGAGAAGATTGTAGTAGAACAGTTTAAATTGCTTTGTTTTTGAAATGAAAGTTGGAGTTTCAAATGCATAATCTAATTTCAATAGACAGCATTCCTTAAAGAGATGACATCCTTTACACTGTTTCAAGTTTATATTCATATAAGTTTCTGTTAAGATTGATTCAACAGGCTGAGCTTAATGTTCTTTTTTATTCAAAAAAGTTTCTATCTATGTTATTGACTCATTTCAGTATATCCTTCTTTCCTAGCTAAGGGCTTCAGAGGTATCAACAACTATGTTTGCTAATACTCCCCTCAGCTCCTAGAGAGGTTTTTGTTATTACTTTGCTGCTGCATTTCCTTTTTGAATAAAATATGTTTGAAGAAAACATTGCATAACTGGGACTCGTTCTACATTTATCTCTTCCTACTTCTTTACTCAATTCTTTAAATACAGTACTTTTTTTCCCCTTCCTCCCACACACTCAAAATATGCAAATTTTGGATTGTTTCATTTTTTTTCGAGGTTGAAACTCTTTTCTACCTCAATCCTTTGTAATCATTATTTTCATTAACTGCATTATCAGTTTTAAAATAAACAGACACAGTAATACCATTAAAATCTAAGCCTTGATATTGAGAATTTTACTTTGGTTCAGGTTTTTTATGGCGTATTAAGATTTACTTGGGAGGCTGCTGATAATTAGTGCTCATTAGAAATTCTAACCTGCTTCCAAATGAAGAGAAGGTTTTTGCACACTGTCCTGGCAATGAACTCTTCATTTATACAGCTTAGATAGACAGGTAACCAAGTCTCAAAGCATGATATGTGGACTTTACTTAATTAAACTTACTTTATTTTACATGTAATAGAATATAGAATGAGGTATTCCAAAATATTTTAAAATTATTGCTATTTTATTAGTCATATAGATATAATTTGACTAAATTTCTTTAAAAAATATTAAAATATGAGGGAGTGAATAGCATTATTTTTTCATTATTTAGTGGGTTGAAAAGGGTATATTAATTGTCCTGATAAATGATATGGTAGTACTGATTAAAAGAAAAATGCACACTATTATTCTAAGCAACAGTATTTCAAAGAATTTTATTAATATATTTACTATCTGTCTATTGATTAATATATGTATAGATTAATGTTTATTACTTATATATTATTTAATTTGCTGCTTTCTCATCCCTTTTTCCTGTCTTTGAAGAAGTGAAACTTATAAATTGTTCATCACTTCCAGCCAACTTTAATTTTGCAAAATTAAATTTGACAAAAACCTGATCTTAAATTTCCAAATCATCCTTTGAGAAAAAAAAATCTTTCAAAAGTTACAGACTTTTTTACAAATTTCCAACAGAAACCACGGTTTTTCCAATCTAGTCTTCTAAGCTGATCTTGTAAAATTATTTCTTTAAACCCAAACTAAATCTTGTTAATAATAAAATTTATATATTTTTAAAATTAAAATTATATTTTATATCATTACTTGCAGCAGCATGTAGTTTTTTATAGAAGACAATATTCTAAGGATCCATAGGACTTTATAGGAAGCAGTGTTCTTTCAAGAGGAGCTATGAAAAGACAACCTTCAGCAAAGTCAATGAGAAGGACTATGCTGAAATATATAGAGAATTGTTTCTTCAGCATATAGAACAATAAAAGGGTAAATGCTTCATTTACTTAGGTGATCTTTAGTATCTAGATCCTTCAGTGAACTTCAAAATCTTATTGTTGCTATTCATTGCCTGTACATTCTGTGTAGAACACTCATCCTGAACAAAGTAGGACTGATATGGGAGAAGAGCGAGGAAGGATGCAGAGTTTTATAACCAGGGAAAATGAAGATTGTGCTATACCAGCCCATACTCTGCATCTTTAACTTTTCAGATGACAAAGAAATGCTGTAAGTTCCTTCACAATGATTGGGAGTCACAAGAAAAGGCTGAGGCTAGTGTCTCCACATGCAAGATCTCAGTTTAATGACAGGTTAATCCATCCGGGTGTTTCTGTGCTTAGAGGTGTAGGAAGAAAAGCTAAATTCATAGTGTTACTCATAGCCAATACTTAAAATCCCACAACATAAATATATTTATAAATAAATATAAATATATATTTTGCAATATATAAACATACTCCGATATACTCTAGTCTCTAGTCTCTCCCCAGCTTTATTTGTTTTAAGTGCCGCTAAGACTTCCTTTATTATCTCAACATATTTTACAGTGCTTCTTGAAGATTTGGAAGGGCATGAATCAAATTATTTTATATTGAAAAGTAAATGTAAGAAAGAAATAAGAGCACTGGATTCAAAACAAACATTAGAATTCCTTATGATAGCAAAATCACTTTATTATAATACTCTATTTCTGAGTAACTTCTTTTTAGGAATGCACCTGTGATGGGATGTGTGCAAGTGAAAGCTCAGCCTGCTTTTAACATCAATGAAAAGGATAATAATTTTAATAAGTCCAGAGAAGACACTTATGAGTCTTTAGAGTGAAATGAATCCTAAATAGTAAATTTTTTTGAGAAATCAAAGTGAAATTCTTGGTGAGAAGAATGAATCACTGAGAAGTGAAAATTGTCTAAAAAAAAATTACCAAAGAGATTTCACCACAATTGCATGACATTTCTAGAATCCTTTTCCTGAAAGGATTTATTACTCTCCAGTGAAAATCAGATGGATGAAATGATCAAGCAATCTGAAAAAGAATGTCTTGTTTAAATAGGAGTTTGGGATGAGGATATACATCTAGGTGAGCATACTTTATTGGTGTCAGTCTCTGTCTGTTTTGTCCAAGTGCAAACTTAATGCTTCTAAGTAGTGGTGACACAAGATGAACTTCATGYAACATGTAAACCAAAATAATTTCTGCATAGAACACTTGAATTTGTTAATGATTACACATATTAGTCACAGAAGTTTCTGATTGTATCCCAGAATTGGTAACAAATTCGATAAGGTCTACAGGGGGAATATATTATAGTCTACTGGATTAGCAAAGGAAAAATTGTTATTGTAGTAATAGGCTTTATTCTAACTCTTGGAAGCATCAGACCTGTCAGACTTGCTTTGTCTGAATTTGGGTTGGACTGGGCTTGCCTGGAGCTTTGCTTTAGCCTGTTTAGGAACTGAAAATTGAASTATTCATTTTTGTTTACTTTTTATCATTGCATTACAAACATACAATAAATTAATCATAGATTTCAAAATAACACCAATACAATGTGGTTATTCTCTATAGCATAAATTGCCTACAATGATAGTATAAAATTGCAACTTAAAGAGTGCAGGCATATGATGACAACAAAAGCCTTCAAAGCACGGGCATGGAATAATATGAGAGGCCTCAGGGCTTTTGTATTATTGAACAACACACTAAGGGTCAATTACAGGTGACTAAAGGAATCCAGCCTGGGGAGATTGGTAACTGAGATTTTAATGGTAACAAAGAGAAAAAAGAATCCAATATATGTAGGAGCACACCATTCATAATTTATGTGCGTGTTAGGTGGAAGTGCAAACCACTGAGGAGCAAGAAACAGGCAGACCATGTTAAAAATATATATAAAAATATAYATAAATATAGTCCCAAAAAGATGTTCTAGTAAAGAAAAGGAAAATCTCACTGTAATTATTGCATCTGCTCTGAGAAGGACTCAATATGCTGGTGATTTATTACAACTCATTACATCTTCTTGGAGACTCAAGTGTTGACCTAAGTACACGAAAGGATTTTGGAAGAGGGAGCACAACAGTGAAAAAAGTAGACACTAGAAGTTTTGCGTACAATTATTGTAACATTACTCCTATTGAGACTATCTTTTTCCTATTATAATGTTTTATATTTTCCTTCTCRTTCTGTGATCATTTTATCTACATAAATTATGCACATGTATATACAYAAACAGCTAATTAAGATTTCGATTGACTACTAAGAAATTCTTGGCTTTGTATATGAGGTTTGTTCTTTTGGTTCCCTTGCATGAGTCAATTTAGGCTATTAAAATTTAGCTGAAACTATACATGTTGAGGTGATCATAAGTAAAATGAGACCATGCCAGGACACAAAGACTCATAATGCATCTTTGTGACTGCTGAGAGTATTTATATTCACAATCAATAGAGTAGTTGGGAGTGCTGGACTTGCATGTTTACTAGAATCCATAGGCAATAAGGCTGTATGGAATTGGAAACAGTGTCATCTCAGCCCTCGGCTGTACAGCTGATGTGGTTTCAGAAAATTATTATAATAACTTTGTATAATTTATCACTACATTACCGTCTATTAACATATAAATTTTAAAAAATATATTTTTATTTGTTTATATGTTATGTTATGCATGCTAGGGCTATTACTGARACTATTAGATGATCACAGGATAAAAATTACTATAACTGTGTGAAAAACTGTAGACCTAGGAAAATTATGACTTTTTTTAGTTATTAATGATGTCACAAATTGTAATTAAAATTCTTAGTTTCTGGAGCTCTTAGGACATTTTAAACAGCTAAACTGACACACAAARTCTTTTGAAAGTTTCCCATTATAATCAGATGCATAATTTTTATTTTCACCAACATAACAATGATACAACATAGGATGAAACCTTGTAACAGACTTTTTCAATAGTTTGCTACAAATTTATGATTTTAATACATTAATGATTTTGCTTACATCTCCCCATGCTAATCGTATGAAGAAATTACTCTGTCAGTGTACCAGTTCCATTTCTGATTTGACTGGGGGAATTTTTCTCCACTGTGAAGAACTGAGGCATAAAGCAAGAGCAGAATGAMGTGAGTGAATTGTGACTGCCAAGTAACAATAGGGTATCTTGCTGTTCAGAAAAGCACTAGCCATTAATTAAATAGCTGGTGTTGATTTACACCTTCTCTCTGGAGTGCAAAATGTTGCATGCCTAAGTTTGTACAGTTATAGGCAGAATAAATTTATTGCACAAAGTAAAGATAAATAGAATGATRTCACTCTGTAGTTATCAATCACTTACAGGTAAACCACTCATAACAGTTGYCATTGTAGACAGGCCATTGTAGATTCATTTCAACTCAATATTCCACTTTATTTTCTGAATATAGGAAAAAAATAACTAGCAGTTACCTGTAGTATAAGATTATGCATTTTTGTTACATTCTTAAATATATGGATACTCTGGATATTAAATAAAATAATTTCATGAAATTGAGTTCATTGTGATTTTTTATGTATTTTAATTATATTAAAGGCATCTCTTTAAAACCATTTACAGAATTAATTTGCTGAAAATTTGCATTTGGCTACTGATGAAAAAACAACTTACCATCTTAAATTAAATGCAATATACATAAACTATRTCACAGAACACTGAGATTGATATTTTTTTACACACAGGCACCTTGAGACACCTTGAGAAAACTATGAGTGCATATTGAGTCAATATCAGAAAACTGCCTAGAAAAGCTGTGGTTGCCTTAACATTTATATCTTTGTGTAGAAGGAATGGAGGAGAGACTAGACAGTGAAAGACTGGATGTGGATGATGACGAATTCCTGGAGAATTACAGATATATAATATAGATAAAATTTACTACATATACTGATTTTCTATAGAGGAAGGGTCAATCCCTGTGAATATGGCTAAAGCTGTATTAATCTTTCTCTTCTTTTGTCTATGTTTTTCTTTCACTTCCATAACCTCTCTTGCATTAATCCTGGTTTTCTTTTGTAGATCTATAACTTTACTGTGTCTGTGAGCTGAAAAATAATGTTTTTATTCTTTTAAGATGCATTTATCCTGCGTGTTCTGTGCCTTTGTGCGTATGTAAAGACCAGAAAACTGTTATTGTAGTGATAAACTTCTCTTAGAGAAATTCATCTAAAAAGATAAATATTCTTAATGGTGGAGTTAATAAACACATCCTAAAGTACATCCTTAGTTGTTAAATGAAAGATTTCTACCTTAAGACTGGAAATATGCATGTGAAGTCCTCCATAATAATTACATTTCAATGATCCATAACTTTACTGAAAAGGTTTGTCAATCTTCCATTAGCCATTGTACTATTTACTAAATTTTTTACAGCAAACTGCTTCTCCTAGTAATAATTATCATTTATACCTAGGCTTAACTCCAGAAGATGTCTTCAAAAAATTATAATCACATGGAAAATTAAAGTTTTAAATGCTCTGGAAATATTTAATACTGCATAGCTACATGCCTAAACCCTTTTAAAGTGTGATTGAGAACCTACATATTCAAATTCATATCTGTTTTGCAGCAAGTGGATGTCAAGGCTGCCTAGTGATCTGGTGAAAAGATACATGCAAAGTAAAAATTGCATATGTTTGGGGAAAAAAATGGTCTTCAGTGTTGTTTCATAGTTCTGGATGAAGAAAAAGTAGCAAAAATGAATAATTAAAATCCAAAAAGGATTCAAAAGGACAAAAAATGCAGGGTTGGATGTTGATTAATGGTGCTGGATGTCACATGAAGCTCAAATTCAATAATTTCAAGCATTTATCCATGTTGGCATAGCATAATTTCAGTACCATCACTGAATACTCTTGAAGCGAAACACCRCAAAATTCAGATTTATTTAACTGAGCTTTGAACTGTAGTCAAAATTAACTTCTGTGTGCCAGTAATGGATATCATATCCATGAAACTACCATGAATATGCAGAACAACACAATACCACATGATGCATTCATATAATAATTCTATACTTATTTCAGTAATGGAAATTTAGATCCTGTCATGTCAAATTTGGAAATGATCATGTGATGAGACTGTTCCTCCATTTCTCCAGATTGCTAGCCTTAAGGTTCTCACGTGATCAAATATAATTTTGTAATTAAATAACTACCTCCCTAAAATGTTTTAGTTTTTCATAGCACATATACATAGGTTTATGCAAATGTTTTCCCTGGTTACATCTTTCAGAAATCTAAATCAACAATAATGAACCCCTTGCATTTTTTTGTTATACAGATTTWAGACTATTCTCCTTCCCAGCAAAATTTTAAATTATAGGATAGTGTAATACCAGCATAATTAGAGCATATAAATCAATATAAATAATATATTATATTTGTAGTCAATATAATGGAGAGGAAAACTGCTGCTAATTAAGCATTTGCAAAATACTTTCAAAYCTGAATTATGATAATAAACAAAATATATACAGAACAAAACAATAGAATAAATAAAGGCATTATTTTGCAGTTTCTTTTGCATTGTGAGAAAACAAAATGAATTTGTTTTGCCTGAAATCATCMGAGTCCTCTGTAAGTGAACTTATATGGGATGTGTATTCAAATCAAATTAAAGGAGGGGGAAAAAAAKTATTCCAATAAAATTTTAATCCTAAAAACTATTAGCTCAAAAATGAACCCTGAAAACTTAATATTGTTAAGTTTGCTTGCTAAATGTAGAAGATGAAAGGAGAAAAAGGACTTGCAAGCCTCACTAGATATGCCATTTTCTCCTTAGTCTTCACCAACAAGGTGTCTCAGGCCTATGTGATTAATGAAAAGGTTTCTGGTAGAGAAAAAACATCAGCAGTGGATGAAGATCAAGGACTATTTAAGCAACCTTTACTCATGAAAACACATTGAAATTGACAGACCTGTAGAGCTTCCTGTAGTAACAGATGTGGAAGGTGTCTTTGTGCAGCTATTGCTTATTATCTTTGAAAGGTGATGGAAAATAGGTCCCTAATAATTTTAAAAGGGCAAATCCCCTGACTTTTTGCCCTGCTACATAATTCTTGACAAGATGTTAYGTTTGTTATGAAAGAAAATAGAACTTGGCAGGAAAAGTGGAAAAAGMTGAGGAGTGAGAAAAAATATAATGGAGAGGATGATTGTATAGTGCATATTCAGAGGTCAACCCTAAATCTCATCCAGAGCATAGAACACATGTGCACAGAGATAATTTGAAAAAATAATTCTTAACTACATGTCTATAAATACAGAAAAAAATATTTTTTGAGGTTCATAATTCTATCAACGCGTGTAAAACATGGTRATGTTTTACTGAATTGCTTAAATGGGAAGGAAAGTTGAAGTTTTGGAAGGATTTGAAAGTATGACAGCCACAGAAATCAGAATAACACTGAAAATGAGCAAAGTTCAAAGAATACATACAGTGGCAAGATGTACTCATATAAAAGAGGGAAAGAATAGAATGAGAAAGAAAATCAACCAATGCCTTGAAAAAAGACACACCTGAAAACAAACTTCAGATAGTCAAAATCTGTCTTTCTGGTACTGAGGAATACACCCCTTTTCCTTTTTCAGTCAATTTCCCAGAGTATCTCGCATCTCACTGGAATTATAGAGGCCTTTATTTCAGTCAGATAAAAATGAAAGAGGGAGAATGAATAGCTAACCTTTAAAAAGGTTATACATCCATTTAAAAGCTATTTATGCTGCCAGTTTTACTTAGTCTGAACATGCTTCACCACCCTTGTCATGCTACACACTTTGTAACCTTCCATTAAATTTTCCAGGCTTTCCTGGTCTGATAGGTACTGGTATGCACTTAAATATCTCCCAATGGCTTCTATGCAGGGACTCAATAGAGTTCCTGCATAAAATTACTACTCAAGTAAATTATTAGGAAATCAGAAGAGCAAACAAAATAATTTCCATGGAAATTAATTAAGATTTAAAACCTTGGTCACAGACACTTGAAAAAGACAGGTTTATAGTAATTTTCAGGCTTAGAGAGCATAAGATCAAGCCTGATGAGGTGAGTGAAGATCAGAAACAGGCCTGGGATGTTGAGGCAGGACCACAGTGATGAGACAGAGCTCAAGTCTAGCCAGGAAAACAGCCTTCAGTTCAGGATCCATGGGATCCAGTACTGCTACAGCTGAGCTGGAGATCACTGAGACTAAAACATCACTCAGATAATACAGGAAGACCTAGGCAGAAATGGGACTTCTAAGCCCATGGATGTTGGTGAAGGCCCCAGGTTTGCTGCTCAGGGACTTTTAGGTTTACTAGTGCCCTCAAACACTGTACATTTCTCCTTTGTCTCTCACACAAATCTTAAAATCACGTGAATTATCAACTGGTGTTCTATACACATGGAAATATAAAACTGATTTTAAGAATAATATAGATCTGCTCCCATTTTAGGGGAAAAAAAGAAGAAGAGAAAAGATTATTTTTTTTATACATTTCATTAATAACTGGGTTGAAGATGCAGCACTGCTAACAACTTAAGACATTTCATTAACATTGATTTCTGGAGAAAAGAAGGGTGTAAAGCTATTAAATAGTGTCCAAAGGGTAGTAAAGATGGTGAAGGGTCTGGAGGGGAAGCCATATGAAGAATGACTGAGACCACTTGGTGGTCTGTTCAGCCTGGAGAGAGGGAGACTGAGGGGTGATCTCATCACAGTCGGCAACTTACTTGTGAGGGCAAGAGRAGGGACAGACACTGATCTTTCTTCTGTAGTGACCAGTGAGATGACCCAAGGGAATGGCCTGAATCTGTGTTAGAGGAGGTTTTGTTTAGCTATTAGGAAAAGGCTTTTCACCCAGAGGGTTGTTGGGCACTGGATCAGGATCCACAGGAAAACAGTCACAGCACAAGCCTGACAGTTCAAGAAGCATTGGAACAATACTCTCATGCCCATGGTGTGACTTTTGGGATTGTTCTGTGCAGGCCTAGAATTGGCCTTTCAATGATCCTTGTGGGTCCCTTCTAGCTCAGGATAATCTATGATTCTACAATTCTATTTGTTCTGAATTTACATTCCAATCTGTATGTTTTAATACAAATACTTTATGCTAAACCACAGGAATCTAATTGGTTTGGAATGAAAGTAAGTTTTAATGTAATCTTCTCCTGGCTCTTTATAACTGCAAACACAAGAAGATCAGGAATGAATCCTTAGCCCTAGGAATACAGCTTGCATTCACTGCTTGAAGGGCTGGTATAAACACTTCCAAGACTGCCCTTTGCAGAGCAGGCTGGCAGTGGCCCTATTGCTGCAACAATGTTCTGAGTCAAAAATCACTCTGTCCATAATTATTCTTTCTGTACTTTTCTCATTTTACTTCACTATTTTGTTAATATGATGTTTAAAAAGGACTTGACAGCTGGTAAGGTAAGCATTTCTCATGACAGCACAATGAGCAGTGGAGCACTTTAGTGCCCTAATGCAGYGCTCAGGGGGATTTCTTCAATCAGGAAAAACTCATAAGACTCAGGAGTGGCCAGGAGCCCACGGTTTATGCAACAATGGCTGACTAGACTTTTGCAGGGCCAATATCTCAAAGGCAACTGTCAAGAATACGGTGCCAGATTCTTTTCAGTTGTGCCAAACAATAAGGCAGGGAACAATGCCTATAAAGTAAAACATAAGAAGTTTCACCTCAACATKAGGGAGAGCACCTTTACRCTGGGCATGGCAGAGCACTGGAACAGGCTGCCCAGGGAGGTCATGGCATCTCCCTCCCCAGTGACATTCAAAACCCACCTGGATGCATTCCTGTGTGGTCTGCTCCAGGTGACCCTGCCTTGGAATTGGAATTGGACTAAATGATCTCCAGAGGTTCATTCCAACCCTTACAATTCTGTGATTCTATAAGTGTAAGTTCTTAGGATTAAAACCACCTAAAAAATGTGTGGTAACTTTAGTGCTCGTTCTAACCTTGACTCAGACTCTGGTTTTAGTGAGTCATTTTGCTTATCTAGGCTTTCGTGCTTTTAGCAGAGACARCCTATACATCACTGGAGAAGTGTTAGAATCAA
Source organism: Cardinalis cardinalis (assembly GCA_014549065.1). NCBI lineage: Eukaryota > Metazoa > Chordata > Aves > Passeriformes > Cardinalidae > Cardinalis > Cardinalis cardinalis. Next base: position 1,144,551 of record JACDOX010000048.1, on the reverse strand, counting down.
TACTAAGGTTTCAGCTAGTGGAATAGTAGTTTTTAAATACTTGTAWAATCTCATTCAAACTGACATAAATTGTGTTAACTTTTAAATTAAAGTTGCTCTGAGACAGTGATGAAATGTATACACTTCACACTGGAACAGTTTGAMTGTGGTAAGAAATAGCCTAAATGCATCCCTAAACTGTGATAAAGAAACTGATTAAAAACAAAAATATGGAAATTGAGACAAAATGGGCTCATAATTTATTCATGAATAAGCTTAAGGGAAGCTGTATAAACCAGCTAAATGTGGAGAAAGTTATGCAAGTAAGAAAAGTAAGAGAGAATGATAAAGGGAGATTTTCCTTTGGTTTTGAGTCTATTGAAAAAAAAGATTCCTTTCATCAAAAAATAAAGATTTTTGTATTTAACAAATAGGTCTATGATTTCTGTAGTATTTTATTCTTTTTTCATAATTTTTCTGTTCACATATAAAATAARAACTGAAACGAAATCATGTTCTACATCACCTGATCATACAAACATCAGGGAAAGTATAAGAGTAGTAATAARTTTAAGATTATTAATAAGTAAGCATAAGTTTTTTTCCATTGCTTAGTTAAACCTGTGTTTCTCAGTCTAAAGGGCACTGTGATACATCAGCTGAAATTACAAAAGGTGTCCCAGAAGGCTATATTCATTAAAGTAGAAAACAGCTTGTTGTTTTCTCCCATCAAAAGAATTTCTGAAGCTGATGAAGTCAAAAATGGGGTGACACACTGAGCTGCTGGTGTGAATTGAAATTCTGAATATAAAATTATTGATAATGTAACACAAAAAGCTTTTAATCTCATGCTTAACATAAACTTGATTGATGGCCTTTCTCCTTTATCTTCTTCATTMCATGGAACAGACCACAGTTCTGGTGCAGTTACCCTTTCCTGTCAACCTGACTCTACCTTCTTGTCTCCTAAGTATCTGATTGCCCTCTGACTCTTCCATTCAACTGTGTATTAGCATTCACTGCATAGCAAAATGGGGTCAAGAGGGAAGGCAGTGCTCAACAAAGCAAGCGAGGTTAAAGAATGAATGTACAGTATGTCAGATACTCTGTGGTCAAGCATATGCCATTGCATTTATATATGCATCCAACAGCAAACCAGCAAAGAAAAAAGTCATTGATGACTTAAAGTTATGGAAAAATCTACAAATAAACATAAAAAGCAACAATTGTGTGGTAGTTTTTGTGGCTGAGCTTTAGTGAAATGTATGCAAAACATGGCACATACAATGCACTATACAAACTCTGCTAAGTAATATTAAAATCTTGATTCAGACAGTGTGTTTATACTATTAGTGAGGCCAAAATAATTCATGGACTAGGTTCCATCTTAGGTTTTTAAGGTGGAAAATTATTTCAGAATGTTTTCATTCTATGAAGGCACAATTTTGTATTTCAGTTCTATCAAAAATCAAAACAATCTGAATTAGTTGTATGGTTCTCAGAGATTAATATACTTCTGTACAAGTTCTTTGAGAAAGAAAGATAACATTGCCTTCACTTGAACGGGGACTAATGTTTGTACATCAAGAAAAAGATAATAATGTGCAGAAGGTATATGATAGYGCTGGAGTGACTGTAAAAAGGAACAGAGACAAAAGGAACCAAAAATAAAAATTTTAAGGAAGAGCTGGCACTACAAAACTCATTAAAAAATAAAATAATGTAGGATCTTTCTAGAGTGTGCTTGCTACACATGCTGTTATATGTGTGTATATATATGTATAAATATGTGTACATTTTTTCATATATATGTACATGCACATACATTTACACATTTTATTGTATACCYATTATATATATATATGTCAAGAAGATAGGTAAACCATTTATATATTTGCTCATTTCTTGATATTATTTCCATTTCTTATGTTTGTCTACTTCTTCTGGAAACATGGCTGTTTCTTGAAGTGTTTCCTAGTAGAGGAGTAATTTATTCTGGGATACACAACCAGAGGCACCTCTTCTTGCTTACAACCATACTTAGAAACTGTATTTAGGATTCTTCAGACACAACTCTTTCAGGGTTCAGCTATGCAAAAAGGTTAAATCTCTCAGTATCTCTTTTTTAAAAAAATCAGATTTTTATTTTCCTATACAGATGATGTTGCATTCAAGCTTCTTTATTACACTGGTCTATTTCTGTTACAACACACATTTTGCTCACTCACTTCTCCCACCCCCACTACCACTCCTGTGTCCTGGTTGTATCCAAAACTGTATGTTGTTGTAGAAGTCATTAAAGCAATTTTAAAATAAATCTGATATTTGACAAGCAGTTGCATTGTGGCTCTCCCTCAAGACTCGAGTGACATGTTGAATTGCTTGGAGTGAGTTAAAATTCTGTACACAGCATTTTCAATAGTGGGCAGCTTAGGCAGCATTTTCTTAGAAATCCATATAAATAAGATTGAGCCCTTTAAAGTGCTGGTGGTTATGGAAGACCAGCMCAAGTTTCTGAAAATACTGGCTATTTTTTATTTGCAATAATTTTCCAGAGTTGTAGAAAGTCATGCTGCATATTTTAACATAAAGATTTTTAAAGGTTGTTTTAAAAGTACTGTTCCATTTCAGAAAAGTTTAAGAAGAACCTTTAAATTCAAAACTTTAATCCTCCACCATTGTGTGATAAAATCTAATGGTTTTCAGCRTCAGAGAGGGAAAAAAATGATGACAAGATCTTACATTTTTATAGTGAGATAAACATGGTTTTATTGCTTAAAATATCTAGGGTTACATTCCTGCTTCTCTTGACTTTACTGCCTAAAGAGAGAGGAATCTAATTCTTATTTCTCTACCCCATTTTACGTATAGGTCCCGGAAAAAAAATCTTCATTTTTCTTGTTTTTATAGWGCATTTATCTACTCTTTCACAGAAAATATCTATCCCTAAACATTTTTATGACCACCTCTTACACTACACATCATCACTTTAACGTAATTCTTCTTGTTACCCTTCCCTATGKATATGTAGGAATCTCAGATTGAAGTGATGGCTGCTGTTAATTAGACTGAATCAATAACTAAATAGAGAAGGAGTGTACAAGGAAGTTACATCTTGCAAACTCTTACAACTCCTCCAGATGCCATTTTTCAGTCCAGTAATTCCTCACTCTCCTTCTCAACTATTAGAAAACTTATTTGAAGACCCAATTGTTAGCAACCAATAGTCTATGAGATCAAGGTAGACTGGATACTGTTTTGAAACATCAGTAGAACTTCACAATGCTTCTATGCAAATTGGTTGTTTTCTATTTTGTTGTTTTATTGGTATGAAGTCTGTAAACCTAAACTTCCTGTCTATAATTAGATTTTAAGACAAAACAATGTAATTTCTGATATTTGAATAACAAGATTTGTTACAGTTAGAAATTTGAATTTTTCACAGTAATTTCTGGAATTACAATAAGACTTTCTGCTTTTCTCTTGTAGTCCTTTGAGACAATGTAAATTGATCTATGATTAAACTAATAAACTGAGGACTGTTGAGGAGGTGAGTGTATTTCTTCTATTTTCCTCATAATAATTCTTTGATTTCCTTGTACTATATGGACACCATTATTCAAAGTACCAGGATTGAATGTGTACAGCTTGGTTGTATCAGCAAATGAAACTTGAGTGAAATGGAAAGCTAGATCAGAGKAACATGATGCAAAAGTGCTTCACAGTGTTCAGTAACAATAAARAAGCTTTGAAAACTTGCCAGAAGAGCTTAGAAAATGTGCCATAAATACCTCCATACTTACTGCAAGGSTAACACAGAAATGGCAGAAATACAATATAGGTATCAGTGAATAAATTGTCCTTTTCTGAAAGAATTTTTCTAAAGCTTTGGTAGAGCACTTCAGAAGATAACTTATGATGAAACTATGAAATGCCAACAGAGTATATACATATARTATCTGAGGAAATATTCATAATTTTCCACTTATTACTTGTTGTGTTCATTCATTTGTACTAATGGCGTCATTTTGAACATGCTAAAAATACTGGGTTTTTTGCTTGGTTGGTTGAGGGAAGACAGTTGAGAACTAATTGTGGAATGTTATTAAAAATGTAATTTTTCCTCTTGTGTTGTAGTTTAAAGCCCAGATGGAGATGAAAAAAACAGGCAGCCACTCACTCAACCCCCCTCTCTTTCCCCACTCATCCTACGGGACTGGGGAGGAGAGTTGAAGCACCAGAACATSTTAGAAAACACAGTGGTGACTGAGTCCATATTATTCTTGATGGTTTATTTTAACACTAATTTTTAAGTTGCTCTATTTTTCTCTAAAAAAAGTAAATGAAAAAAACCAAACAAACATAACTACAAAATGTTTCTTAATTTAGGTATCTCACTTTCCTCATATTTTTCAGCCTGAAGAAAAGCACTCAGAGGACCCCTGAAAGTTCATTTTTCTTCAACCTCTCCAGCTTCATTCTGAAATTCTGCAGCTCTATTTTTCCAAAAAGTGTCGRTTGTATATGGGATTATTCCCAAATAACATTGACATAAACCATTCAGTGTCACATGGCCTTGGAGCAGATCTCTGTTCCTTTCACTAACCATTACAGACACAGCATAATGCATATTCATAATTTCTATTTAGGGAAGAATATCTGAGCCACTAGCATTGCATGTAAAACAATCGTTACACACATAAAATAAAAATTGTTAAGAAAACTTCCCCCATCACCCTGTGAAAGTAACWTTTCACTAATAGATGTCCTTTACAAAGTAATGTAGCACCCTTCAAGCTCCAGAAGACAGATTTTCTAAATGTTATGTGTCACACAAATGCCTTTACTCAAGAATTTGCTGCATTGTATACTCACTAGATGTCCCAGAAAATCCATAAAACTTAGACTGCCTTATCAGTCTATTATTGAAAATCAGATATTTTTAAGCRGTAAAAGAAAGTCCTTTATAGTATGGAAACTGAGGAAAGGACTTGACAAYTTGAAGGAGGCAAAAGTGCTTAGTTTCCTTTAAAAGTGGATAGGAAGGAAGGTTTGAAAATGCAGTTCTGGAAAACAGGATTCTAAGATTATCTCTACAGACAGGTAGAAGAGATATGTATTTCCCAATGAATACCCAAGCTTTCCAAGGAAAATTTTATCTGTTCTTGGTGTTGAGGAGAGGGCACTAGAGTTCTCAACTTCATGTCTCCTTTTTAGATCCTTTGCTTTATAAGGAAATTTTCCTCATATAATTTATTTGCACTTAATAATAGATTTCAATTTGTTGGTGTCTATGCTAGACATATCTGGTCTTTTTAGAACTTATTTGATGGCCATTATTTTTCTGTGGTGTTTCTTCATGTGCAGACACTATCTCTCTAAACTTTGTTATCAATTACTTTGTCGTGGAAACTCTGGATGCAGAAGAGAAGAAGAAATTGTATAATTTAAAAAGATATGATAAAGAGAGGCTTTAATGCAGGAGTAAGGTAGTCATTTAGAGAGTCATGTCAAGAGTGAAGAAGCAGAACAGAGGTGGAAACAGGGTGGGAAATGAAATACATCATGGGTTACAGGACCAAGGAGGGGACAACGTGGGCAGCAACACTGTGAAAACAAAACGGTGTACACCTTTTTGAAAATTTCTTGAAGTATCATCCATAAAAACTGGAGATGACAAAGAATTTCTTCATGCATGTTTGAAATTTTAGGAGATATACAAAAAATTCATTCATTTTGGCTACAAGCCAGAGCTTACTTTTTTCAAGTCTTAGCATCACCATAACATTATCATCTTAGATGCAAACTGATGAATGCCACAGCATAACTCAGTAATAAATTCTAATTTGGGATCATCTATGCCTGAGAGCATTTGACAATAATATGTTGTAAGTGAAAACACAATGAAACAAACTCAGACAAGATTCYTTTTTACCTCAATCTTCCTATGCGTTTCAGATAAATTTTAAATCAGTGTAATAGAAGACAGAAATATTGCAAGGTTCAATTTGATTATTCCCAGTGGTTTTAATAAGAAAACTAAAGTCTGCCTGTATCACAGCATCTGGTTGTTGGAGGTTTTTTTTTAACTAGAAATAAATTATTCAAAAGAAAAAATTATTTCACTAAATAAGACATCCTAACCTAGATTCTACTCCCTAATCTGTGAAATCAGTAGTATGCTTTAGTCATACTGCAACAWTAATAATCATTTATTCTACAACAACAACAAAAATTACAAGTAGAAGTAAGCTTCAAACAACATATAATTGAAAAATTTAAAACCAAGAAATGCTTAATGTCAATACAAATAACATATGTGTCATTACCCTAGTGGAAAGCATCAACATAGTGAAGATTTTCTTGTCTTTTCATATGGAAATAAAAGTAATTAATTTAGAGCCCCAGTTCACTACAGTTATAATTGAAATACATTTGTATATGACAGAAGGTGTGCCATTAATCATAGACATTGAATAAATGGTCAATCCTCTGATCTGTTCTCCATTTCTGTTGTGATAATATTTTCAAGTAAAATCATACATCTCTAAATTTTATTTGCAGTATTTTTATAACTTTCCCCAAACTATACACTTGTACAGCTGGTATTTGTTTTTCTTTGGAGAGCTAGTGGACTTGGCATCTAAAAAAAGATGGATTTCACGTTTCTCTGAAAAGCAGGACAAAGGGAGTTGGGTTTATCAAAGTAAATTGATATTAACCTGGTCAGAAGTTACAGGCTTCCCCAAACAAATAGAAAATTCTATCAAACATACATTTGCCAAGCTTTTGATAAGTCTCTATAGAAAATTACTTTGTCTTAATTTGCACTGTGTTTTGCAAATTCAGGATTGCATCTGCATCCATGGGTCATATTTTGACAAGTGGTTCTCCCCTAAGTATAAATCTATCTCAGATTAACAACTCCAGCTAACTGTAACAAAGACACAAACACTTAGTAAGATAAATGCTACCCCCATAACTGTCCTGTGGCAAAATATGCCTGCACTGCATCTGCTTTATTCCTGTGTCTTTTTGTCCATGACAAGTCTCATGGCAAAATTTGGGGATTTTTTAAATGACTGAAGCTAAAGCTGAAATAGGCTAAAGCTGAACTCTTCTATAAGCCTGCGAAATAATCAATTACTGCAAACAATTCTTGCATGAATGAAGCATTAATTTTACTCATGGATTTTCTTATTTTCCTATAAGAACAAATGCACATCCTCATTAATTCTTCTTTTGCTTCATCACTCATTAATATTGTCTGAATATCCTAGTTGATTAAAACCAAACAACAATAACAAAAAAAATAGTCACAAAAAGCCCAAGACCTGCATACTCGAAACAAATGCAGACTTAGATATTTTCTACATTTAATAATTTTATCCCTTTTTAACATTATAGTCTCATGAATATACAATATAATATAACCAGAGACTATGGTCTAAACTGATTATTTTAATGTGCCAATAAACAATTATTTTTCTTTTAAATCCCATGCCTCTTTCTTACTCTATTTCAACCATATCATTCTGTCTTTCTACTGACTTAATAGATGAAGCCGAGACCATGACTTTAAACCCCTAAATCAGCTAATGGAAATCTTACATGTTGAATCAGATACCTAAAACTATTACATCTCAAAAATCTTTTAAAGTCATTGTAGAGAAATTGAATTCTCCAAATATAGTTCAGCTGACTTTACAAGAGATGCTTCTAACAGTTGACACATCAATCAACCTTTTAGGTGCTTATTTCTCCCTATTGATTATGTAAGGAAAATAAAATCACAAGCTCAAACTTAAATCTGAGATTGACAAGAGTTGAATTCTATGACCCTTGCATACTGAAACGGGTTTTGATTCTTTTATGTTTTCCCACTCCTATTCCCTTACCTTGATGGAAGGGATAAGGGGCAGAAAAGATGATGAGCAGTTTTAGGGATACAGAGACTGTTGAATTCCTAGTGAAATAGTTTGAAAAAGGCAGGATTTTCAGCTTGATGTAATGAAGGTTCAGAAGTTAAAGTGAGCAGTACTGACCTAGACATTGCAGAGAAAAGTGATAATTTCACAATAACTATTTGTGGCTTAACTGAACAAAGAACAAACAAGAAAAAACAGCAAGTGATTCAAGACAGTACTTGGTGTAATGATCCGATATTCTTCTTTATGACCTGTATTTCATTCTGAGGAGAGAACACAAACCAAAATGGAAATACAATTTGTCGTATTGTTTTCTTACTTTATGTGCGAGCATATAAATAGTGCATTATTTTGTAGGTTGCTAATGGAATTTTCCTGTCTGCATTGAATTAGAGGAGTTAGTTTTTATAATTATAGATATGCCAATCTACAACCGCAATATTATGAGCCATTAAAATATTGTAGAATCTTCCATAATTCCTTCTTCTTTTTGTAATCAGGCTACAGCATACTAGGTTAATAAAACTAGCTAATCTCTTTTTCTAAAAATTCATTACAAGCTGAACTCTTGTATTTATAAAAGATTGGTCTTGAGAATTAATGTGCCGAAAAACATCAACTTTAGATGTAAAATAAAAAGAAAAATATTCTTCTCCTACTGATGGAGATATTTCTTCTCCCATTTTGAAGGAGTACCCAGACTTTGAAATTACTCAGAGTAATATGTAGAGTTATCAGCTCTACATATATTTAGGTAGATATACATATATATATATATATACATAGATCTATATACATATATATATAGCATAAAGCTAAGCCTCCAGATTGTAAAAGATTCATAAAATGTGTGATTTTACTGAATATTAAAAGATTATCTGACATGCTGACATGTCTGTTTTACTTTTCTTGAACATTTGAGTGTTTGCACAAATAACTCTGTGTCATTCTATGTATATCTATTTATTTGTCCACTTTCATGCATAAATTCAGTATGCTATGCATCTGCTTCTGCAGCTTCAGTTTGGTTCTTTTGAGTTTTTGGGGTTTTTTTTTTGGGTTTTTTTTGTTTTTTTTGCCTTTTTTTTTCTTTTTTTTTTTTGTATATATAGTAGTCACTTGTGTCCTGTAATTAATTTTATTTTAAAACCTTGGAATAAGCCTATGTTTGGTAAGTACCACTTGGGTTCCGTTCCAGATTTAGACACTTTAGGTTAAACATGAGCAGTGTAGGCAACTACCTGTGAGGTGGGTATCCAATCACCCACTATATAGAGGAAAAATAAGGGGTCATTTAGATTGGGAAAGAAGCTTTAAAGGATTTTAAAGCTTAGTCTTATTATTGCATTTGAGTGGCTATCTATGTAACTATTTTTTATTCTTTTAGCAGAAGCATACGAGCAGTCTCCTAACTACTGTACTTTCATCATTACTTTTGATCTATGTTTGTCTTGTATGTGTGTTGTACCTAGAAATATTATCTTCATAAAATATAAAAAGAACAGAAAATCTTCTCCTCCTTTTATGTGAAATTTCTGCTTATTTTAAATACATGTTCCCAGAGCTGCCGCCATGGTGGCTGCTGGGCTCAATTGTGCCATGTGGTGAGTCTGTCAGAGCCAGCTGGAAATGTCTGTGCTTGGATCAGGGCAGCTCCTGCAGCTCCTAACAGAGGCCCCCTGCAGCTCTCTCCACATACCAAAACCTTTACACCTGGACSCAAGAGAGCAACACAGAACCACAAAGGAATTTGAACCTGCTGTCTGTTAAGTGACACCTAAGTAGAAATATGTCCTAATTAGAAAACAGAAAGTAACAGTCCTGTCACTTTCAGAGAAGAAAAACAGACCCTTCACTTGTATTCCAACTGAGAACATTTGGAGCTACATGAGTCCATTTGCAGAAAAAGCTGCAATTCACATTTACTAATTTCATGATCACTGGTCTACATTAAGGCAGGGTGATAAGGTGATTTTTTATAAGTGCTATTTGCACTGAGGAATTTTTCTGTCTACAAAAACTAGGACAATTCTTACAACAGGATTATACTTACACAGTTTGGGAATTCTCTAGTCTAAATTGTATTTAAATATTTAAAAGAAAGAACAATATGCATGGTTTTCCCCCTGCTATCTTCTATTTTTTTTCTTCCTGGGGAAGGGATTTTATGATGGTGAAATTTTAAAATGGTGAAAGCTCCTTGAGAATATAGGACCTTATTCCAGTCCTGCTACTAGGTAAAAGCTTTCATTATGCCTAGGATAGGCACCTTCTACCATCTGCTCCCTTCTTTGTCTCGTCTTTATTTGGGTTTCCTTGTTTTGTTTTGGGTTTTTTTGGGTAGAAAACACTCACTTCAAATTTTGCCCTTTCTGACTGAATAAAGTTTTGTTCTCATTGGTGGCAGCATGTTCTTTCCAAAATTTAAGAATATCCGTGCAGGTTTTGCATTAATAAAACCCTAATGATTTGAAAGCACAACAATTTGCAGATTTCTCCATTTTCTTACTCTTTTGTTATGAGTATATTTACATARCAATTAAAGTTTGGGCCGAGCTATTAGTACGCTTGGTTTAAGTTTTTGTAACCTCCCTGCTCAGTTTTGCGCTGTTAAAGAGAACAAGGCCAAATTGTGTGCTCCTACTGAGACTAAGAAGTGATGGAGTCTGTGCTGTTCCCATTCTGTTCTGTGGAAATGGATGTCCACGAGGCACTGATAACAGTTACCTGTCTTGCATGACTTCAGCTTCCTATCTGACATCAGCCTGACCACAATGCTCTCTGTTCAGCAGCACTGACTGTGCCTTGTGAACACTGGCACATCGTGACCTGACTGTTGCAGGCAAAGAACAAATGCCTATTATATTCATGGTTGTCAGGTTATGCTCAGAGCATAACAAATGGATTAAATTTTCCAGAAGGCTGAGGCCATAAAGAGGTGACTATGACTAATGGTAGTCATCATGCATTGGGATGCATCTGAATCTGTTTATCCAGTCAGAATATATAAAATATTTATCAGGCTGCTGCTATGTTACCTCATTTTATGTACTTGTATGGGATTCAGAAGTATACTAAAATTGTAGATAAAATTTATTGTATGAGGCTTTCTGCTAAAGGAAATTGTACCAGAACTGTAAGTTATTTTTACTGTTGCCTAGTGCAATTCATATTTGCTTGAATTACGTATGGAAGCCTACAATGTTACTTCATTTTTTTCAAATACAATAATGGTGCAACTACTTAGACGTTTTATATCCCAAAAAAAAAAAAAAAAGTTTTTTATTGAGAAAACCAAGATTTTTAGTGAGTCCCAGAAGCAGAAGGATGGTCCTGTTATAAAAATGTCTCCTTTGTCATGATCAATCCAGGAAAAWGGTGACTGGTATATTCCTCTGATATGTCTTCTTCCATGTCAGGATAATGATGCCTTATGATCAACAATGTCATGTGCTGCTGATATGCAAGAAGAGGGCCTTACATATTTCTTATCTTTAATCATTCATCACCACTTCTCAATTTATTTCTGTATCATGCTCTCAGATGAATCAAGATAGCTAAATATWAACAGTCTGAATCTGTAGGAGTGCAGCGGTATATCTTGATACAGAAAAAGCTTCCTTCATCACAACTCAATTACTTCCAGAAAATTATTTTATCTTGGACAAGCTAAGACAACATGAAAAAAGGGAAATATAGATAAAAATCCTACGGAATAAATTATTTGTGTATAGCTTTACAATAGTAGATTCAGTCAGATACATGTACAGGTATCACTCTTGAAACAAATTGAATGAGAAAATAAAAAGAAATAATTTTTAAAAGCTTAAAAATAGGAACAACTGATAAAAAACAGAACATAAAAATTCCAGTAATTAAATAAAGTTGGAAATGCGTCCAACACAAGTAGGATTTTTCACCAAGTGTAGACAGATACACCGTAGTCACTTATATCTGAGGTAGTGTAATAGTTTTAGCTGGAACAGAGTTATCTTTTGTTTTGGACACCAGAGTCAGCAAAGAAGGAGGGGGAGGAAGTGTTCCAAGGGCTGGAGCTGAGGTTCTCTTGCAGRCCATGGTGAAGACCATAGTTAAGCAGCTGTTTCCCTGCAGCCCATGGAGGGCAAAGATGTTGCAGAGACCCACCTGCAGCCCTGGGAGTAGATCCATGCTAGAGCAGGTGGGTGCCTGAAAGAAGGCTTTGAACTCATGAGAAGCCTGTGCTGGGGCAGGCTCCTGACAGGAACCTGCAGACCTGTGGAGAGGACACCACACTGGAGCATGTTTCCTGGCAGGACCTGTGACCCTGGAACAGGCTGTGCCAGAGGCATGGCACCCCATGGAAGAGTGAAACAAGCTGGAGCAGTTCTTGGAAAAGGTACAGCCTGGGAAGAAGGAAGGACTGGCAGGAAGGTGTTAATAAGATTTATTTTATTTCTCATTATCATGCTCTATTTTTTTTATTATTAATAAATTTAATTAAGATCCCCAAGCAGAGTCTGCTTTTCCCATGATGGTATTCAGAGATCTCTACCAGTCCTTAACTCATGAGTCTTTTATTCTATTTTCTGTCCCCCGTCCAGTTGCAGAGGTGAATGATAAGAACAGCTTTGGTGGATACCCAGCACCCAGGGAGGGTCAACTCACCACAAGTGACTGTGAAAAGAGTTCAGATGTGGGCTGGTTCAGATGTGAGCAACAAATCTTGGTGCCATGAACTCTAACCAGAAGTCCTGAAAACAAGAGAACACTCACAAGAGTAAATCAAACATTGTGAATTCAGCCTTATTAATTCTTTTGGGTTGGTTCTCTCAGTTCACCCCTAATTAAGTATGATTTACTTAATTATAACTAAGCAACATATATAACCCTTGAAATATTGTCAATGGTGTCACAGTCAATATTTTCCTTATCTAAAAAAAGATGAGCTTCTTTCTGAGTCTTCTGTTTCTGTGTTGTTTAAATTCAATGTCATTGTAATTTGCTCCACATAGCAACTATTGCTTTTGAAAAAAAAAAATCACTCTATTCTATTAGACCTGCATATGAGCATTCCAAATTTTCATGGTTTTGGTGTAGCAACGTGAAAATAAAAATGCACACTGACAAAGTTATGAGCAATTTCTATGGAAGTATAGTGATTAAGTGCCTGACAAGCCACAAGGAGGACAAAGAAAATATGTCAGGTCAGCTCAATATTTCTTAGTGGTTCATAGAGGTTAATGAGGAATGAACAGAATGTTTTGTAATCAGCACACAAGTGATTAGTTCAATGCCACTCATTCTCAGTAATGAAGAAGAGAATAGTAACATTATATAGATGTTAAGAATACAAGGGGAGAACACCTCTTCTGAGGATAATTACGGTTAAAAACTAGGTACATTAAATCCTGGTCTTTCACTCACAAACCTCTTGCTATATTTTCTCTTCTCTATCCACTTGCGGAAAGAAGTAATAGATTAGCTTTGGTGGGTGCCTGGTATCCAGCCAGGGTGAACCCACTATGATATCTCTGTATCATTTTACATTCTGTTTTAGGCAGAAAAAATTAAAATTTTTGACCTTGCCTTTTGATATATTGCTTTGCAAGACAGACAGATGCCAGTAATAGAATTAACAAGAAAGAGTACGCAAACTGTCTCTGAGATTTTTGTCATACTGTCAATGGTTCAATAGAGTCAATGCAAGGGTTAGGCGGTAAAATAACAGATACTCTTCAGCTTTGAAACATTATTGTAGCTTCCTACAAAGTTTTGAGAAACTGATTCCCTTAAATAAGCATATTAATACCAACAGACTCTGAGTCCTAGTGTTTTAGTCGAAAGTTCCAGGGAACTTTTGAAGAGAATTTGAACTACATTATTTGCTTTGGGCTGCAGTAAGATGAAGACAATATGACCCTGGAGATCCTTTGCAACCTAAAATATTCAATGATCATATGATGAATATCATCAGTATCATATTATGAAGGACAGTCATGAAAAATACTGGCAAAACACCTGTGCATTGCTCAAGGTCTCATTCAATGTATTTGGGCTGTTGAAAGAATGTGAAATTCTTCGTAGTCTCCCCATTCAGGAAATGCTACAAAAGCAAAGGACTGACAATATTTGAGCACATATTTTCTTTTCTCTATCTCAGCTTGACACCAGTTTTTACYGAATACACATGTCAATTGAACACCTACTTCTGGCATTCTGCCTTGATGCTGTGTTTGGAAGATTCACAAGAGAAAGTCCAGCAGCACACTCCTAGCTTTCTCATTCATACTATTCACAGTAACTAGTAGTGCATTCTCTTCAGACCTTCACTACATTGGCTCTTCAGGGAAATTGGTTTTGAGGGAAACGAAAGTAAGGTGATAGTGGCAAGTCTTTCTTTCTATATTGCTGTTCCCTCAAGGATCCTGTTTGCCTGTTCACCCACTCACTGCAGTMTTTAATGTCAGATGATTTTGAACCACCTTAAATCTCCTCTGACCTCTTCCTTCTGTCCTTCAGTTCTAGACGCTTTTCCATCACACGTTTATCTCATTAAGTTCTAGGCGATTTTTGCTTTCTGATTAAATGAAGTTTTGATTCTTTTTATAAAATTCCTGATATATTTATGATTTAAACATAAATATATTTTTATGATATTTTAATGTTTTCCATTACCCTGTAACTTCTTAGTAGGTATGTTGTATGGGCTGGTACAGAAAGGATCATGGAATGTAAGATTTCATGACACTTCAGCATCTCTCAGACTGTCTTAAGATGTGTCATGGTTTAACCACAGCCATCAACCAAGTTGTACCCAGCCATTCACTCACTACCCCAACAGCAGGATTGGCAGAGAATGAGAAGAATAGCAGCTGGAACACRAATGGGTTGAGATTGGTAGTTTCATAAAGAAAGCAAAAGCCAYGCACACAAACAAACAAGGAATTAATTCACTACTTCCCRTGGCCAGGCAGGTGTTCAGCCTTATCCAGGACAGCAGGACCRTATCGTATATTAKMAGTTACTTGGKRAGACAGATGCCATCACCCCAAACATCCCACCTCTTCTTCTTCCTTYCCCACTTTATATAGTGAGCATATGGTATGGAATATGCCTTTGGTCAGCTGGAGTTACCTATTCCAGCTGTGTCTCCTACYAACTTCTCATGCATCTACAACTTGACAGCTGTAGAGTATGAGCAGCATAAAAGGCCATAAAATACCTTGGCTCTGTGTAAGAGCTGCTCAGCAATAATAAAAGCATTTTTATATTGTCAGCTCTGTGTTCAACACAAATCCAAAACACAGCCCAATACCAACCACTATGAAGAAAATTAACCTTACTCCAGACAAAATTAGCATGTGCTGTGAAGAAAACATGCTAATTTCTCTTGTCTGGGGTGAGAGGTAGGAGATCTCATTTGGAGCAGAATGTATGAGCTATTACAAATCAGAAAAGCGTGGTCTTCTCTTCATAGGGTTCTTTAGCCAGGAGCTGACTCAAGTAACATTGGAGAAATGGATCATTTCTCATAGAAACTGTAAAGGAAAGGGAATAGAACAATGACAGAAGTTTTGTTACATCTAGGGAGAATCTAAGGGGGTTTTTTTTTGAACAGCAATAAAAACTTACTTTGTGATTTTCAGGGCTAATTAACTGCAACTGCCTCCTTAGTCATTATGGAGTTATTCTAGGCCCCCAGAGAGGGGCCAGACAGAATTCACCAGCTCCTAAAGAATCGCAGACCAAGCAAAGCCTGCCTCATTCTCTTTCCTGCTTTCTCCTTGGCATACAGCAGCCACTTTACTAATACACTTTCCCTCAGCCAGCTGCTTGGTCTTTTAAGGAAGCTGTCTTTTTCTGCTGAGGCAGCATTCTCAGGCACATGCTCCTACGTTAAAAAGGTCAAAAAAGATAGAGAACCACGGAACACACAGTCTGATTTATTATGTCTCTGCAAAGATTGGTGGATACCTTATGAAGAGGAAAGMGGAGGAAATGTAAGAGAGGCGAATCTTTTTTTCTTCTAATTGCAAACCTATTTTATATTGTATTTATGATTCAAGCTGATAGAATTTTCTCAAGAAGCACACACAAAAAAAATAATGAACAATAATTTTAGTTTATTACCATGACTCTTAGAATTGATTATGGATAAGGTTGTATTGTTTGCATCCAGATCCTCCAAACTAGTCTAATTCAGGAATAAACATGAGACAAGCTATAGTTTAAAACAAAGAACAGAAAGTACTTCATTTTTATTCGATAATATTTTAGTGTTTTTTCTGTTGGAAAGGAGACTCAGTTAAGATCTATAAGAATGCTTGGAGAATATTTTTCCCTCTATAAAGCTGGCATCCAGGCTTTACAATTCAGCACCGTGGAATGAAGTGAGTCTATGTCAAGAACATCCTCTCTGGCCAGAAAAAGCAGATGACTCATGATTCAAAGTGTCAGTTTTTTCTTGTATAAAGCCAAGCTAAGGTTAGTAGCTGCAAATCATGACACACAGAATGATAGAATACCAGATTGGAAGTGACCTYAAGGATCATCTAATCCAACCTTTCTTGGCAAAAAAAAAAATCTAGATAAGATGGCACAGCATGCTGTCCAACTGAGTCTTAAAAGTGTCCAGCATTGGGGAATTCACCACTTTCCTGAGGGCATTATTCCAATGGCATTGTGAACAATTTTCCTCCTTYGTCCTGTCAGAATCTCCCCAAGAACAACTTGTGCTCATGACCCCTCATTGTTTCCAGGCGACTCCTTGTAAACTTCTTTGTAGCCACACTTTAAACAGTGGGATAAGGTGACAGGATCTCCCCAAAGCCACCTTTTCTTAAGATTGAACAAACCCATTTCTCTCAGCCTGTCTTCATATGGCAGCTTCAGTCCTTGGATCATCTTTGTGACCCTTCTCTGAATCGTCTCCAGTCTACCAATATATTTTTGTTTGGTGAGGACCAAACCTGAAAACAGTAATGCATGTGTCATGTGACAAGCACTGAGAAGAGGAAAAAATGCCTTTTTTTAGGCATGCTAGTGATGCCACTGTTGATGCACCCCAACATCCTGTTGGAATACTGCAGAGAAGGTCCTTCATCTTTCTGCTGGAAAGAGGTCTGTGCATTGCAAATGGGCACTCTAAAAAAGAAACTATTGGTCAACTTCAGCTGTGACTGMGAAGAGAAACCAAGAAATAGCTTTATGAATGCAAGTAGTGTAAAGTGTGGGCCTGATGACTTGAAATATAAGACAAACTTTCACCTTCCATATCTCTAAATAATTTATTAATGAATTTGAAACATATTCAGAGGATTAAAAAATAACTTTTCAAAATTTTGACATGGAATATATTGAACATAAAATGTTTATTTTTTAATTAGTCAAGAAACTTAGTTTCTTGCTATTCAATGTATAAACAGTTGCCAGAAATTTGGCAGAATAAATGAAACAT
This sequence comes from Cardinalis cardinalis, assembly GCA_014549065.1. Lineage (NCBI taxonomy): Eukaryota > Metazoa > Chordata > Aves > Passeriformes > Cardinalidae > Cardinalis > Cardinalis cardinalis. The sequence continues at coordinate 1,127,205 of JACDOX010000048.1, read as the reverse complement.
ACATGAAGCTGGGATTCACATACCTGAAATTGGATTCAAGCTGTATAATTCATGATTTTTTTTGGAAATTAGGGGTGTCTTTCACATCATCTGACTCTAGGCTTTTACACGTGGATATTTACATCTGAATTGACATCTTTTAYTATCAGTGAAGAAATCAAGATTTTTTAGTTTGTATCTGAGAGGTACAGACATCAGAGTTAAGGGTGTCTAAATGAAAGCAGTGAGGTAGGGATCTAAAAAATCCCAGAGGGCTGAGACTTCTGAGACAACTTTTGAAGGGGATGCTATCACCTAGTTAAGACATCTTTTGCTTAGTCTGCTGAGAGCTGTGAATCCAAACAAATTTGAATTCATACTTACTAGACCGCAAGGTGAATTAAAGCTGTGGTTTCAATCTCCGAGTTCAGGCCAGTGGAACAGGTATGATGCCATGAAGTGTTCTTAAGCTGATGTCCTTTGTTGCAACCTGCCCTGATCGTTGATAGTGAGAGAGGATTCAATGGAAAATATTCCTTCAGAAATTTTCAGGATAATATCTAAGATAATATAACAAAAATAAAATTTTCATGTGCTCAAAGTAATTGTACTTTAGTTGAATTCTATTTTCTGTTTCTGAAACAGAGCTCCTGAGTATTCTTTGGTTAAGGAAATTTCTAATTAACTAGGAAATTCTCAATCTGTCTCACATTTCCTGTGATCACATGAAATTGAAAACCAATGTATCATTCTTTTTCTTCGGGATTACTGGGCTAACATATATCTTAATTAGCTAATGTCTTAGTTTATGTATCATTCTGCTTATGGTTCATACAGGTTGTTTAATACACATTGATTAAATTTAAGTGATTTATGTTAGTTTGGGGGGAGTTTGTTCATTTGGTGTTTTTTTGTTTGAGTTTTTTTTTAATGATATTTGCTCTTCTAAAATTGACACATAGAAGTCAGAGCAATGTAACTAAGTGTGCATCTTTTAAGACCATGCATCATCCATCTGATTTTAGAGTACTCTTTCACCRGACAACTATAATCATCTTTTACTGTACACAACAGGTTTTGAAAGTTCATTAGAATACTTCATGGCGAAAAATGTTATTTTCAAAATCTCATTGAAGAGGGATTCTCCATAATATATTAATTAATTAATTTCAYTATAAAGGATGTAAGCTGAGTCTAAATTAGACTACTTCTAATTTCAAGTCATAGGAWCCTGTAGCTTATTTATTTTCTTTCAAATTAAATTGAAAATGTGTTTTGTTTTTTTAAATCCCCTCTTACCATTCATAAAGAGACAATAATTTGTGCCTGCTGGTCTGTTCTAATCTCTTTTTCATATCTAAGCATTGCAAACTTTGAGAAGCCATGAAGACCATCATTAAATTATTAACCTTTTAAAGAAGAAAGAAACAAAACATTATCCTGGACAGATGGAATGAGCCTAAAAGACCTTKACAATGCACATTCCTAGGAAAATGTTAAAATAAAATGACAGGGTGGTTTGTTGCARGGACTGATTACAAGTATTGGCAGATGCTGGAAATCTGAAGGAAGGTATTTCAAGTGGATCCCAGGTACTGTAAAACCAGGATAAGATAGTATCAGGGATAGTATAAGAATGTTTCTCCATGTGGCCCCTGATCTAAAGTGAGAGCTCTGGGAAGACTCCTGTGAAAAGATTGAAAGGTCACTTCTGGTGAAGAGCGTATTTGGAGAAACATGTCGAATCAAAGAACTTGTGCCCTATCAGTGCTCTAGAGACTTCATAATTGAAATTGTTGTATTTTGCATAGACAACAAAAATATTTTCTGGCTAAAGATAGGTAGGTAGCTAGATAGATAGATAGATAGATAGATAGATAGATAGATAGATAGATAGATAGACAGACTGAAATTCTTCTCTACATAAATTAGAAGAGCTAGACAGGCAAGTTTTAACATCAAAAATCAATTAAAATTTCCAGACATTAAAGGTGAAATAATTAGTGGCCACATTAATTATTCCTGTCAGTATCTGTATGTCCATAAGAACATTTCTGAAGAAGAAATTTCATGTATCTAGAAATAGTGTCATTTTAAAAAATATTAATTGGTTTCTTCAGGCCCTCAGCGTTCTTCTAGTCTTACTGAAAATATGTATCTATAATTTAAAGAGTTTTTTGGCTGAAGTATGTACATACAGGAATAYGTATGTGAATGAATATGTATGTAAAGGAAGCTGCACCTGTTGAATTAAAAAAAAGAAATTTAAAAAATTAAATTTCTTTTACAAAAATTCTACTTCCTGAATAGATTTATTTTCATTATACATGTTGACATATTCAATAAAAATACAGCTGATTAAATTATAATTATTAATAAGGACATAAAAAAGGGACAGTAAAAATAACCTAGGCCATGAGCACAGAGAAATTACTTTCAAGTAGAAGAAAAGTAATTTTGAAAAGTAGTGACTGAATTTATTAGTATAGAAGAAACGGGACAATAATAAGAGAAAGATAAATCCCACACCTCAGGTTTTATGAATGAAGTTGTTGCTGGTAGAATCAAGGATTAGGTACACAAAAGCTCTGATATAAGAAATAAAAGTTTTTAAACAAAGTTCTGCTTTCATCCATCTAGATGATAGATTTAAGGAAGCCATTAAATTTGAGCTGCTTGAGCACTGAAAATGAGAGATTCCTCTCTAGAAAATTTTATYTGGAGTACTCAATGACYGACCCACTGGAGTAGAGAAGGCATCAYAGGAAAGGAGAAGAAACTGATCAATTTACTGTGCAGGTAACCCCCACTCCTTCTGCTACAGAAGTATTTTAACTTAAGAATAATAAGAGGCATCCAAGTGAACTTTCTCCTTAATGCACATTTGTTAACATCTAAGCGCTTTAAACTGTAACACTTTAAAGGGCTTGGAAGGATTTCTGTTTCTTTCCTGCTTTACTGAAGATCAAAAATACTTCCTATCCCTTTCACTGACATACAGATAGTTCTGACATTGGCAGGAAACTATGTCAATCACTTGGCCAAGAGCATTTTGAGTTCTCAGGAAGCCTTCAGAAAACTCCTTTTAATGATCCATTGCTCAAAGTCCAGTTCAGCTGAGTGACATGCACATCTTGGGTGGATGGCAATAACAGTGTTCTCAAGCTATAAAATATTTACCCCCAAAAGTGACATGTGTTCATGTATTTCCAGCCTAACTGCACTCAGGTTATCACTCTGTAACCTCAAACCATGCCCAAGCAATACTACTACTAGGGATTTTTAGGAATTTTCTTTTGTAACTTCTCACTAAAATGAAGCCCAGTACAGAATCAGAAAGCCCTTTACCACCAAACTCTATTTTTCTTATAGATAATTTAGAGTGAATTATAACTATGTACTTTGCTGTTCTTAACACTGTTATAGATATAATATCTTATCAATACGTGTCAACTAAAATTAATGTCACACTCTAGTATATRAATTTGAATTAAATAATTTCTCTCCAAAACCATCAAATGATTGTGTATCTTACAGAAACGAATTTTTAGAAATTGAAGAAAAAGGAAGAAAAAGAATAACATTGCATTTACTATCTCTGGKCCAGTTAGAAGATTATTTTTTATACAGCTAGATTTTCAAAAAAGTAAAGAGACCAGATAATCAAAACTTTGTTAGAAGAATATCTACATGTGTGCAAGTGTGTGTGCGTCTGACACACCAGACAGAAAAGCAATAGAAGAAATCTGACAAGAGAGTCTCTTAAGACTTTTAAATTCTCTGTAAGATTCCATATCAAATTCTATCCCTGTTTTGCTTATTTGTGCTAATGAGATGTTTTTTTAGCAGCAATTCTGGCAGCTTTCAAAATRTGTTGCACTAAAATCATTTTTCAGTCTTGCAAAATAGGAATAAGTAATGGCAGAAGCCTATGAGCACTTGGGACCTCTAGAAGAGCTGGGGTACTTGGTCTTCTATTGGCTTTTTATTAAGCTTTGGCTTCCAAAACTTTTAGAGTTTGAACTTGAAAAGAATTTGAACAATGAATGATTTWAAGTCCCTAGACTTTTTCTGATTTTGCTGAACACCATACAAAAGATGCTGTATACCTTTTCTTCCATTCACATACTGCTGTTTAAATTTCTAAAGTGAGATTTTTAACAATTTTGCTCAGTGTGTATACTGTACCTTGACGAGCTACCTTCACCATTTCCTGCTCTTTTAGCTTCACCTTCAGCTGAATGCCCTTACAGCTGTACTTGGAAAGCTGTATGCTAGAAAGAAAACAAATGGTAAAATGCTTGTTAGAAAATGTCATGTTGATCTGGGTCTCATTTACCGATCCYTTTTTCAAATCATATCACAAAAATGTCCCAAACAACATGAAAAAAGTACAAAAATGTTTCAAACTAAGCAATATGATAAAATTTRCTGCAATTTCTAATGACAGTGAAATGCTGAAAACTATGTGTTAAAGTGCTAAAGACCATGAAATAGAGATTTGATATAAATATGAGCTTTTCTTTTGATGCACAAAATTTTACACGGGTTGCAGGATTTTACCCATTGATTTTTACAACTAGCTTTTCAATTTTCTGGAGTAATTTGAATGACTTCTATAAAAAACATTCTCCTAAATGGTCAGAAGAAAATGCTATTAGATTGCCAACAGGAATGTTATTAGATAATGTTGTTTGCTCATTTCATCTTTATCTTGTACTGGCTTTCACGAGCTTAATTGAAGCACAAGGTATTAATGTTAATATGATACTTTGATACGTATCAAATTAATTTTAATAACTAATGGCTCATTATTGTATTAGGTTTTTTTATGTATTAACAATTAAGCAATTAACAATGAAAAGAATTTGCAAGTAGCATTTTATTCTTCTGTTGGAAAGAATTTGTAAAATGTACCCATTGAGCTAGTGCAGCAAAGACACAAAAATATAAACTCCAATATGTTTATAAAGAGTGCCTAGAACACAGTTTCTAGATTTGCTCTCCCCTCTTACCACAAAGAACATTATTTGAAGTCTTGTGTCTTATCTATGGCTACACTCCTATGAAAAATAATTTTCTTAGAAACTACTTACTGCAAGAGTACATAACATTTTATTCACTATGAGCTCAAAACTAAATTCACATTCCACGTTTAGATACWATTTGAGGAACTTTCATTTTTTTTATTGTTTCTATTGGTACATCAAGTTTCAGTTTAAAAGACTAAAATATCTATCCATTTGTTATTTGAAGGCTGAGTATTCTCCAATGTTCTTGAAAAAACCCAAAGGATTGTCTTCTAAATTTTTTGAAAGGCACATTAATAGCTAACATAACAAGCTGTAATTTTAGTTATTATGTCAAGAAGCATTTTTACACTGTAAAAGCACCTTGGAAGAGTCTTGTGCTATAAAACTTTTGGTGGAAAAGCAAATTCCCAGGACACTTTKTCTCACCACCCCAGTTCCAGGCCATCCATATGGCAGGACCAACRTGGGTTCTGAGGACTAGAGACATTTATCTTTTTCCCTGGGGATCTCCTGGGCAAAGAACAGCTGTCATATTCTAGTTCATACTCTATATTGAGCACTGCTGTGGGAATCAGGAGATTGTGGAAGTGTGTATTGTGGCCTGTTAGGCAGCACCTTTTGAGTATTGCATTGTGGMTTCTGAGCCAGCACCTCTGAGGAGTTTGTGGTGGGAGCTCAGAACTTATCAAAGTGCACTGTATAAAAAAARCATAACAGTCCTTGACACATGGTCTGGTGCATTTGCTCATCCTGCTGAGAATTTTTAATGAACACCCCTTACTCACTGGTCATGGCACCTGGTGTGTGCCACAAAGCTGAARAATCTCCATGATCTTTCTTTTGTATAGTGGTATGGGTACTTCTCATCAGATTTATATTTCTAAAAGTCCTTCAAAACATAACTGGAAAAAATTACTTTGTTATTCTGGTAAAAAATGTAATAAAGATAAAATGTAAAMAATAGAATAAACAAATTACACATGTTCTTCTATTTGAATACCTTTGGTGTAATCTACTAAAGAGAGATCTTTCTTTCTCCTTGCTCCTGTCATCATGATCTTGACAAATAGAATTTGTGCCAGATATGTTCACATTTATTACTGTCTCAGAAGATTAATTTAGTTTTACTTGCTCACAAAGAACAAGTTCTATGCTTTAACCCCAATTATAAATTATTAGAAAACACTAAGCTGTGTTTATATAGAATGTAAAAGCTACATTGTGAAAAATCTAATTTCAGAATTTCAGCTGCCTTACAAGTAGTTTAGGATTAAGCCAAGCACCAAGAGAATGTAAACTGACCCTTTTTACAGAGGAGGGAGTCAATAATTCCATAACCATKACAGAATCTATATAATACTTAGAGATAGTGTTTGTTTCTAGAAGAAGGCAGGTTTACGAATTCCAATAGCACTACATGAAAGTGAATCTGTGGGGCTGCATCAGACCTGAGTTTAAAGCTATGAAACTATGAATGTATTTCACATTTTTACCTAATCTGGACAAGATGATAATATTTTTAGGAGATTATGTAAGTACCAGATGAATGTCAATATATTTTCATGCATATTTAGGAGTCTCCTAACTGGAAAACTTCCTATTGCAATGTTTCAGATGCTAAAAAGAAAGTAATGTTCATTTAATACTGGATATATTTGCAGATGCAGGTAGTAAAAAATCTGGGTTTCTTAAGCCAAATTTGATGTTTGACATTTCCTATGTCTGCTATGGGCACAGTAGTAAAAAAAAAAACAAAACAGTTTTCATTTTTTGCCTTTTTTTTTGTGGTTTTAGGTAAAACCCAAAGTTTTTACATTTCTGTTTTTTCATAGAAACCTGCCACTACTTAGGGTAGATGACAGTGTTTGCATAAAGTGTGACAATTTGTTTAGTACACAAAATTAGGATGATAACTGTGAATATAAAGTGATACATTGAAAACTCTTTAAATAAATGTAGAACAGTGTATTTCATCTCAGAATGCTCTGATAATTGGGAAAAGATTCCTTTGTGTCCTCTGTATTTTAACTGATAGAGCAATTACTCTTCTCTGAAATTAAAAGTTCTGTGTCCAAATATTCCTTGGCAAAAATAATTTTTTTCCAGAAAAAAATTATTCTAGAAAAAATAATAAATCAATTGAGCAAATATATTTAAACAATGTCAAAATAATTAAATACATTTTAAGTTCTATTGCATTTTTAAAAATTTCATATAGCTTTGAATGCTTAGCATTTTTGAAGTATWTTTTTATAAATACTGAGCATAAGCAGACACTTTTTCATTTGTCTTATGTTATTTTGTAAGTAAATAACATAAGTTAGGTAAATATTTCAACAGAATAATGATAACATGTAAACTTTTCTATATTATCATATGGGATTTTCTAAGCATATCAATCAACTTCCTTTTGCCCTCAAAATTACCACCATTTTATAGTGCTATGACAGAGTTTAATGAAACAAGCATCAGATAATAAAAGTACAGCTTTTTTTACTAATACTGCTGTTGGTACAAAACTACAAAAAAAGTYGCATCATAATTTTTGACAAGTTAAAGAATCACAGAATTGTTGAGACTGAAAGGAATGTCTGGAGGTCACGTGGTCCAACACCCTGTTCAAGAAGGGTTATCTACACCTTGTTGTCTCAGAGTAGGTTCAGAAAAAAAAAAAAAAGAAGAAACATCCACAAAACTTCACTGAATACACTTCCTTCTTTCTCAATGCAAAAAGCTATTTGTTGGTGGTTTGTTTCTTTCTTTTTTTTAGATTTGATGTTTTTATATCTTTTGGCACAAGATGAAGTTTTTATGAAACTAGAAGCAAGAGTTCTGCTATATATTTCAACCAAAAAAGAAGGGATTTTTTTTTCTTTTTTCAACTTTTAAATAATTTAAGTTYTCAATATAGAGGTGAACTTCATATTTTTATACTTCCTCTGAGTTTGCTCCAGATTTGTGGCCCTCCAGATGTAAAGACTTTGCTTGTTGGCACCAGCTGCATTAGCTGATACAGCAAAAAATGTATATTTTACTCATGCAGCTTCCTCAAGAGTAAACTCAGAAATGTCTCTGGGACCAACAGAACCATTTGAAAAATAAGAAAACTTGAGCTTATTTTAATGTTTGAACATTGCAGAAGTGGATGTCAATATTGATTTATACCATGCAACAGCAGAACATTACTAGAGGTGTCTAAATTGACAGTGATAGAAATTTATAGGAAGTTTTTAGGCTACTTCTGGAGTCAATGAAGGCAGTGCATTATCTTAAGAAAGCAATCAAATTCTTGGGCTAATTTTTTACCTTCTTTTTTTTTCCTTTTTGGTTTTTTTTTTATAATTGGTTGAACAGTAAAGGTACCCTGGGGCTCATTAACCTCTTTYAGGTCAGCCTAATCTATGCTGTATATGCTGAAAATTAGTTTTATGAACAAGGTACATACTATACCTCAGTTTAATATTGTGGTGGTTTGACAGGAAACAGGTTTTCTGGGAGGTTGTAGTCAAACCAATGGGTGCTCAGATTTTAATATTGGCATCTCTTTTGTCCACTGAAATTTGGATATGCCTCTGAGAAAACACAAGGGTTAAAAGCAGGGCTGCTCTCTTGAGAGGCTCTCTGGGGACTTCGGCAGGAAAGGGGTCAGATCTCCCTCCCCTGTCTAGCTGCTGCTGCTGGGTGGGGCAGGGGCAGCCATGCGGTAGGCCTGGGCCTGGACAGAGATGGGAGATGAAGAGGCCCTTGAGGATGGAAGGGTGGAGGAGCACCAAGAGACATCGGGCAGCCACCCCCCCCCCCCACCGAAGAGAGAGAGGGAGAGCCGGCGTCTGAATTTGATAGCGGCTGGCTGAGAAGGAGAAGGCAGGGGGTGCAGCAARAAGGTGCCCGGCAGGGCAGCGTGGGAGCTCCAGAGCTCTGGACAGGCAGAGACTGAAATTTTTAACCCTTTTCTTGCATGATAGAAACCTTGCAAATGCTGATCCTCATAGAGCTGAATGAGAAGAAAGATAAGAGATAAGAGGAGATGGACCACGAGAGAAGTAAGGAAGACTCTTGAGTGGGAGGCGGGGAGATGATGGAGTGGCCTTTTGGATGGACTTCTCTTGTGTGGCCATGGAAGGAACCATTTTTTTCCTGTGACACAGAGACTGCATTTAGGGGGAGACAGGACTCAGAACCAGAAGGGTCAGTGTGGATACCCCTTGGCCCCAGGGAGTGAAAAAAATGTGGGGGGAACAGGTGTCCCAAAGGAGAGACTGTGCCTTTTTTTGGAATGAGACAATGCATCCTTRAAAGACAACCCTAGAAGCAGCTCTGGTYCATGCACAGTGGYGAGAGCACTGAGCATGGAAGGAAGATGTCATGATGGCAAAGGATTTCCRGGTGGTGCTATCAGTGACATGGAGACACACGAGGTTTCAACGGTGTTTCCAGAGGAAGCCTATGGTACAAAGAAGGACTCCTTCTCCTCGTGATGAACTAAGGATTGAGTATTCTAAACGGTGGTGCCGTACTGAGAGTTGGTGATTTGGAAGATGTATTGTGTTGGGAATTTGGTGAGGGGGGAGGAGGAAAATGCTTTTGTAAGGTTTTCATTTTCCTTGTGCCTTTTTCTTTCCTCTCTTGTAGTTTAGTTATTTTCTTGTAGTGTAGTTAATAAAGTTTTCTTTGTTATTGAGAGCCTGCTTTGCTTATTCCTGGTCACATCTCACAGCAGACACCAGGGAGAGAGTATTTTCATGGGGGCACTGGCATTGTGCCAGTGTCAAACCATGACAAATATACACGGTCATATTAAATTAGTTTGGCTATGTGAATATCATGTCTATAATCACAAATTAAATAGGGCCAAGGCCCATTCTCTGGACCTTATGAAATGGCATAGCACTCTTTATACCCACTTTAATAAACTTTCTCCTTCTCCAAAAAATACTTGTCTATGCCATCTCTTTCAGTGGCTTCTAACACTTGACATCTCTGAAAAACTGACCAGGAATAACTGGGGAATGTGTGATCCCWGGAGAAGGCAAATCTGTGTTACTAACATTTTACAGCTTGGACACGCATACCTGAGGAGTAGCCCACCATCTCAGCACTATAGTCATAGCTTTCAGGTCAGATTTCCTAAATATTAATCTGGGACTGCAGAGGATGCAAATTTTCATTATGAAAGTCTGTGATTTCCAAGCCTGGAATATTTTTTCAACATATTTCTTTGTAAAATCAGGTTTAGTTCCTCATCTCAAAACATAGACTTATTTGACATAATGAGCCCTGAACAGGGGAGCCCTGAAATAGAGGATCCGCTGACAACTGAAGTCAGTGTCTCTTTATTTTGTCTCTATCCACCACCCTAGTGTGAAAATTTAGACCTTCTAAAAGAATTATTAACAGTTCTCATTTCGATGGATATTAATTAAGATGTTCCCCTTCTAGCTTTTTTATTATAATGTGACAATTTAATAGGCAGGAAAAATTTGAACAGACAAACAATTTTACAAGGATAATTTCAGATACATGAGCAGAGGTGTCTTTGATATCCTGGAGGATTTGGTTTTGCGATTACGTGAAAGTCCTAATTACATGTTTTGTAAGTGAGAATTTTTCTAGTTGCTCCTCTCTGTACTGCAATTTTCATGAAAATTTGTTGTCCTTTCAGCTATAACTCACTGTGTTTTGGAGTGGATTCCTACATATTCATGAATTTAAATATACCAATTTGAATAAAATGTYTCATTAAGCTATAATGTAAAAAAAGAGATCTTTACTGTCATAACTCAAAAGCACAGAAGAAAAAAATTACGGGTTGAGCAAGGACATAGAGTTTTGAAATAATTTATATTTCCGTTCAGTTGTACTAATACCTGCTATCTACTTTTAATGAATTCTGCTCAGCTCTGATGTTATGTTTCACTTAACTTCCTTCCGGTTAGTAATATACCTAGCTTAATCTTTTTTCACCTCAGTGCCTTTCAGTATAGAGTTGCAGATCTAATTCCTTCTCCACCCCAAAACATAAAAGTTTGCTTATCCTTTGTACCCCTTATGCCTGTAGTTCAACCAGTAAGTAATTAAAAAAGTAAAATTCAGTTCAAAATCTTGAGACTTGTCCTCAAACCTTTTGTCATCTATAATTCTGTTCTTCCCTCTTTCTCTTTCTAACTCTACCTCTTCCTTTTGTCATGTGCTTCTTGGTGTGTTGGTTTTCTACCAGTTAATCTACTTCTGCTTTCCTGATTTTGAATAACACACAAGCCACTGCCCTTCAAACTATTGTGAGAACAGATTCAAGCATTTCTGAATCTCTCACTAAACAATATCTTGAAACATTTTCACTAATATTTGCTTCTAGTCAAAAGGAAAAGACCAAAATTACAAAAAATATGTAGACTAGAATTCTGTCTCTTAAGGAATTAAGTTCATTATCTAACASTCTAATAGCAGTAGACTGGAATTAGATACCTAGAAACTTGGAGTCCTTGGTATGATACCCAGTAAACCCACATTTTTACTACTCATTACAATTATCCTAGATAATGAACTACAAATTTAGACTGTAAATTGTGATGTTATAGAAGAAGTTTTCATTACCTTGATGTAGAAATACTGCCTCCCTTGAGACTTCTGGCAATTAATTTTAATTTCTCTTCAAAACACAATTTTAGGGAACATTTTATTTCTCATTTTATGGACAGTGGAGATTTAGATGAAGAAAGGAGCAAGAAAGAGGAAAATTTGTGTGYTAAAATTAATTGCTGTTAGTTGATAAATCATCATGATAGTTAAAAAAATATTTGTTGAATTGCAATGTTTACGCTTATCTTTGCCATTAATTCAGTTGATTAGTACATTTCAAAACAGCCATCACAAGATGAAAACAAGAGATAAGCTGTTGAAGTCCTCCCAGGCCATTATGGCTGAAACGTTTCCTCATATTACACAATCTGAGGTGCRGTCAAAAACGTTTACAGAAACTTGCCTCTTTGGAGTAGCTTATCAGTTTTCTTAATCTTAAGTAATCTTGTTGGGGTTTTTTTAATAATACTTAAAAGAGAAAATACTAAGTTGTCTTTCTCTAAGTATGTGTAAATATTTTTATGTCTATCTATGTCCATGATGACTTTGATAACTGATTTTAAAATTTTCATGACTGGATTCAGTAAGGATACAGTCTTGCTCTTCTAGAGTTAATAATAACATAAAGTAAGAAACATTACATGTCGTAAGGAGCAGCACCTGTAAAAAAAAAATGAATAATCCACTGAGTTTTAAAAATGCTWCTTAAGATGTTTAAGATGATATTTTTTCAAGATTTTAAGTAATTAGGAAAAAAAACAAAACCCTCTACTGCCTTGCAAAAAATAAAACCCCAAAACAATCACAAAACCCAAACAAAAATAAAATCAAAAAATCATTCAGAAAAATTATCATAGGCTTGGTAACAGCCATGAAGGACAAAACTATTTATGTGAGGATGATGGATGAATAAACAAAGACAGCCCTTATAGCATGTACTACAAAACCAGAATTTATCTGCCAAACACCAGTAATAAACACATCTGTATATGTCATGTACAGAAGAATTTCATTGGCACCACATAAAGGACACCACGTGAAACAACAAAGTTATTTTAGGGCTGTATATATTAGTAATATAAACGATAATGGAATTTGAAGAGTCTTTGCCATGTTTTTGTTCTGCACACTGGACATTGAAGCAGTCCTCACAGAACTTCAGAACATCGATAGAACATCCCCTAAAAGCAGGCTAAAGAACACCACAAAGCTTTGGAGGAAAAGACAGATTATGGTATGTTCTAAATGACCACTGGAATAATTCCTCATGAGAAACAGCAGATATTCTGTGATCAGACTGGGTCTAGCAACACACAATAGACTGTAGRTACTGTAGTCATCTTCTCAAAATCTGTCCATCATCTTTTAACTCCACAGAATCAAACACCTCATATGAAACATATAATTCTTCTAATTAAAAAAAAAAAGTTGCATTTATTTTGTTTACATGTTTTTCTGTGTCTTTCAGTTTTGCTTCTGAGCATGCACAGTGCACTAGGTAAGGATTTGTTTGTCATTATCATCACCTGTATATAAATRACACCTTAAATCCTACTTGAGCTGTAATTTCTTTGATGGATATAAATGCTCCAAGGTAGAGTAGAACAAAGTATGATACTGATTATGTTACAGTTTCTTGTCCAGTGATTTATAACAGCCATACAAAATGAAGTTTATACCCTATAAATTCCAACACATGTTTATCTTCTGAAACTCATTTGGTTTCTATGACATGCCAAAACAATTTATCACTTCTACTGTGTTACATTAAAATTGGAATTTATTGTTCATTTCTTCTTTTTTCTCTTGCAGACAATGCAGCAAGCTCCAAAGATCAAGTGAAGAATAATGAAGCATGACAAACTTAAAACTTTGAAATACAAGAACCTCTGAAATAATACTGATGCATGTAAAATAATTATGGAAAATAATAATTAGACACAATTCTGAAGTCCTTGTTAATCAAAGATTGCAAAATGACTGATTCAAATTCAACTTCTGTTCCTTAGAATTAACTCCACATGTCTAAGAAAGCAATGTATAAAGGGTAGGAAAAGTGAAAATGTCAGACATGATTTGGCTGTAATACATTACAGAATGTGCTATAGAGATAGTATACTAAATATAGCACAGAGGTAAAAATGCAATGGTAAAACACAATGACTTGTATTTCTAGTCRAAATTGCTTTGGCCATGTTATTTTGGAAACTGTACTATGTTTTGTAACCATGGGTCTTATGATTTAGCCCATGCACAGCTAAATAAAGGATTAGTTATTGTGAACTGTGATGTCTTTGCATTCTGAAGCACTTTTCATGTATTTACACACAAACTGTTATTTTTTCCAAGTGGTAAATTCTGTTCTAACAAAGGAGAGTATTGAAAAAGAATCCCAACAACAGACAATGCTGTTGTACATGGCAATACAAATGAATGAGCAAATTCTGAAAAATAAAAGACTTGCATGTAGTGACATTTCAACAGAATATCTTCCTAGCTTCCAGCTAATAGCAGTTCAGAAACGTTTTGAGCAAAGGATGGTGTTCTCTGGTCATAACTTTAGTTATATTTTATTTTCATGAATGGTTTCAAATGGTTTTAAACTGCTGTAACTTTCTTTCTTCAAGGACTTCATTATTTAATTGTGTGTTTTGTGAAGAATCTGCTTTCCTTTTCATCTTGAATTTGTTAGCTCTTGTTCATTGAAACATATCTTCTGTTGAAAAAGCAGTTTCCCGTTTCCTATTTCTCGTGTTTCTTTCTTTTSCCCTGCTAATCATTTATTTTCCAAACTCAAGCATGTTAGTTTAATTTCTCCTTATACAGAAGTCGGCTCTCAATTATCCTTGTCCTTTTTTTTTCAGTTTTTCTACTYTTTTCTTTTCTGTGTTAGAAGTACTGTTCACTGTATTCAAGAATTTTTAACTCTGCAGAAGTTTAACAATCTATATATGAAAAGAACAGCACATGAAATAGCTAAAGACTATGTTGCAGTACAACCATCCAGGCAAATTTAAAGGTGCAAAGTGTAATATTAAGCTTTGATCATTTGTGACCATCCTCTACAGGTATCATACTTTCTTAAAGGAAATTTTAGCTCTCCTGCAATTTCATGTGTAGTGCTAATTGTCAGCATAGCTCCAGCTTTTTGCTACTGTGTGGGAGGAGAAATATTGTTCTTGCATTCCCTTTTATGGCAGCTGACATTCTAGATAGTTCACATTTCTGACTTTGAATTAAGCCTATTGGTCATTTCAGCTATGAATAGTATAATTTCRATTTAAAATACATCATATAAATCTGACTTCATCAAGAGAAGGGAAACCTTATAACAAAGTCTTGGCTCAGACAAGGTGAAGAGTTTTACCTAGAAGCAGACCTGGTTTGAAGACATTCTAAAAAGAGAAGGAATCATAGAATGGTTTGGGTKGGAAGGAACCCTAAAGATTGTGTAGCCCAACCTCTCTGCCATGGGCATCTTTTACTAGATCAGGTTGCTAAAATCCCCATCCAGCTTGACCTTGAATATTTCCAGTGATGAGGCATCACAACTTCTCTTGGCCATATGTTCCAGTGTTTCATCACCCTCAGAGTGAAGAATTTCTTCTTAGTACTTCCTGCCTTCTTTCAGTTTAAAGTTTTTCCTCCTTGTCCTGTCCTTGCAGGCCCTTTTAAAAGTCCTCCTTCACTTTTCTTGTACATCCCCTTTAGCTGCTGGAAATCTGCAATAARGTCACTAGAGCCTACTGCTCCGGGCTGAACAACGTGGAAGCTCTTTCAACATGTCTTCATGGGACATATGCTCCAGCTCTCTGATCATGTTCTCTGACCATGACTCTGGTCATTTTCTGGCCATGGCTGTCCCCTGGACACTCTCCACAGGTCCATATGTTGTACTGGGGACCGGACCTCAGGGCTTGATGCAATTTAATTCTTTCATTGTAAATGAATACAATATAACAGTGTTTAACAAAGAGATAGTGGTAAGYTAAAAATACAGAGTAGAAGCAGCCCAAGAAAATTTTTGTATTGAATTTATTACGAAACTTACAAGTAGCCAAAAACAGAGCTAACTGTATTGATGTAAATACTTGAGCTATTGTAATTTGCATCTAAAAAAACCATAGATTACTATTTTAAAAATAAGGCTAACTTTTAATATTTATCTCACTTTTATAAATTCATGTTGTCTATATAAAAAAAGAAATTTTCATGCTTAAATTCCACTGGCATAATATTATCTGTGCTTCCTTCTTGGACAGAAGATACAGCTGCGGGTGCTGTGGCACTAAGAGCACTTTGCCATATTTACTACAATGTAATTAAAGGTAAGTAAGGAAAAGCAAATAAAATCATGTAACATAAACATCAACACTCCACTACACTTTAAAAAAAAAATTCATTATTATTTAAAAATATATCACTTATGATTAATAGATTAACCAATTTCCTTAGAATAAAATATGAACATGCRTTTACTTCACAGTATACTCTAACAACTTGTCTGTCTGGACAAAACTACACAAGACAAGTGAAGCCAGACAGTATTTAATTTCCTCTTTGCCATGAACTCAAAAGGCTTAAGGAAAATCAAAGCCTCTCTGAATATACTCTTCCTGCAAGGGCATATTTTCTTATTGCTTTTTAAACCTCACAAACATTGCTTTCAATCCAGCATATTCATCAGACTTAAGAACAGATTTTGAAATGTTCTCAYGCAAAGACAGAAGTCACAACGACTAAGATGTCAGAAATATTTTGAATTAAGTACGAAAGTACTGATGTCATGAAAAGAAGAAATTTGATGCCAGTGTCACAACAGGGAGTACTGCAAATGTGCTTCCTTGAAGAAATATTGAACATCTTCCATGGGAATCTTCAGGTCAAAATTAAATGAAAGGTATATCAAATAGATGTGCAAGAGAGAAGTGCAAACAAAAAAATTATGACAGATGTAAGGATGTTGAGCTGTGCATAGCTGGTGAGTAAAAGATTAAAGAGCAAAAACATTGACATGAAAAGATATAAAACTACTTAAACCTAAAAAGAACAAAATGGAACCTGCAGCTCAGAAACATTGAACATCAGACCATTTCAAGCAAGGCTGGTAAATTAGTTGCAACAGAGTGCAACGAATTTACCAGTAAGTGTCTGCTCAGCTCTTAAGGTGTCTTTCAGGAGGTGATGACAGTATTAAAACTCAGATTTAGAAGTTMTTAGTCTTAGCTTTCTATTATGAAGCTTTGTTGAGTAGATACTGCCTGATATCTACTACTGAGTAGATATTTTTGTGTTTAGCGAATTAAACATGACAAAGCTTGATGCCCCAGTGTTGATGCAGGGAGAGTGGGTTGGAGACAAAGACAACCACTCACCTGCTGTTCATGTGGCAACAGAAAGTGYTTTTTCTTGAGCTCCTCTTTATAAAAGGAATTTGAAAAACCTAGTCTGGATAGCTCATTGATCTAATCTTCCACACCACCCAGCTCCCAGATCAGTGAGATGTCTGCAGGTGAGGATGGAATGTAATTGGTTGAAGTTCCTGTCAGTCAATCCAGGGGCCAGTTTTATGGAGCCAGCTGGGTTTCTTATTGATAGCTGAATTAATTGCTCAGTACAAGCCAGCTTGTACAGTAACACCCCAGAGAAGGCACTATCAAAAGGGATTTTGCACTTCATATTAAATATTCATCAATTCACATCTGTTAAAAGCATTTTGTCTAGCATAAAATAATTTTTAACTGGAAACCAAATATCCTTTGCTCTTACCAGATTTTTAAAAGAACATGCATCATTTGGCAAAAGCCTTTATCTTTCTCCTACTACCTGTCTCCTTTTTCAAAACTAAGGGGAAGACAAAAAAATCACTAAAAATGCCAAAGATATTGTGGGGAGAGAAACACTGTTGTGTTTGTGGATCAAGACCAAGCTGATTACTACAGGCCAGCAATAGTGCAGAAGAGAGAAAACCGCGTTGGTGAGGTGTTGGGTCAAGGTAACATGCTCTGCATGGAACCATCACAAATGTCTATAGTTAAATAAATAAATATTGGGAAAATCTTATCAGAATTAGAGATGTAAATGCCTCTGTCTTTGTTTCCATTGACTTTGTATGACTATGTGATCTATCTGCATAAGTCAGATTCAGAAAGGTGAGGGAATTCAGAGAAGTGATGTCTTTATAAGTTAAACATTATGGACTTCAAACTGGCAAAAAATTGACCCAGGAAACAAAGGAGAAGCATATAGTTAATTTCATGCAACATAATACAATGTTAAACCACCCTCTCCTCTTTGAATTAATTTCAGATTTGTCATATGATATGTATTGTAGCTAAACAAAGAAGTAAAACATGGCTCTAAAAGGAGTTATAACAGAAATCTTTAATCAGAAACTTCAGCTGAGTTGATCCTGAAAATAGGTCAGATAAATATAATACATCTTTGACATACATTGAGGAGTACACATAGAAATGCCAATAAGATAATTTCCAATCTTGAAAGTGTACTATAATGGTTGCATATCTGCTACTTTTATTTTGTTGAAGCAGTAGTAGGGCTGATTTTTTTCATTTGTAATTTTGCATTAATCTCAATTTAAAATACACCCAAGAACTTGAACCAGTCTTTTGATATGTTGAAATCTTCTACATCCCTGTTTAAAAATCTTAATCTATTGATTTTCCTTTTTTTTTTTCTCAAAAGTGAATGGAAAATCAGCAACTTGGTTTGATCCTTCTACTTGTCAAATGAGATTAAGTCACATGTAGGCTCTAAACACCATTAAAGTGAAAATGACCTTAGAATTAACCTATCTAAATTCTTAGGATTAAACCATCTTAACCTTAACAGCAGTAGTTATGCAAAAGAAAAAAAAAAGCAATTGTATCACTACAGCTAATTTGTTATAAAGGATACTAGACTACATCAAAGCAGATAAAAAACTCTTATGCTGACTGTGCACCATAGGAAAGGAAACTTGCAATTTTTAAAATAATTAACTACATAATCATTATTAGTATAGTATACAAAACAAATACTTGCAATTTAAATATATGCTTTTAAAGGTAGACTTTTTTTGTTAAAATTTGAAGTATCGTGAGCATCTGTAACACTCAGATGCTATTGCTATACTGATGATAAATAAAAGTACAATTGTCAAGGACACATAAACAATATAAATATTGTATATTAGTAGTGCTAATAGAAGGTAATAATGCTCATAAGTTAAACAGCAATACATCCAGAAAGCTCGTTAAAGTAAAATAGCATTTGTTTTGAATCCAATTGTATATTTTATATCAAGGTTTGGATCTCATGAGAAGTAAGGAAAAACCAACCTTCCTTTGTGTGACAAGAGCCTTCTAAATCAGAAATCATTAGGTGAGAAAAGAGAAGAGGTGGATTTAACACCCCTATGAATCAATTCAGTTGTCTAAACACAGACGTCCCATCAATTTGAGATTTCTTGTCTGGGTGGAGCCCAGGTGGCTTCAATGTGCTACTTAAGAAGACTGGTGTCTCACAGGTATTTTGTCTTAACTTTCAGAATCATACAAATGCTTACGCACTGTGGCATGTTATATTGGCATCTTTTACTCAGATATAGAGCAGGTCACAAGAGATGCAATCAAAAATTCCAAGGCCCTATAGAACAAACTTAGAGAATGTATATGTCATTTTGACTTTAATGATGCTCAGAGCCTACATGTGACAATCTCATTTGACAAGTAGTAGGATCAAACCAAGTTGCTGRTTTTCCATTTATGTTTGAGAAAAAATCCAGAAAAACAATAAAGATTTTTGAGCAGGGATGTGGAAGATTTCAGCATATCAAAAAGTAATATCCAGATAAGTCACAATAGGTTTTTATGCTATTTGACATGACCTAAGGTATCCCATAGATCTTTACTTGCRAGTTTCCAGACGAATAGTTCCTAGGTCACATTTGTCAGCTCCATATTCTGGAGAACACTAGGGTGCATCAAAGTAGATGGATACCAGTCCATGGTCAGCCATATTCCTCCCTATATTTCTAAGGTGCAACTCGAAGTAAATCAGTCCAAGTTGAACTCTTCTCCAAATCAGTTTTTTATAGTGCTTAATTTTTCCTAAGTCTTTCATGGGAAAAAGAAAGAAAATATTTCCTTCTTTCCTGTGTTTTCAAATTATTAATATCCTGTGGTTTCAAATTATTTATACCCTAGAGTTGGAGCATATCTGTTATCAAATTCAAAAAGTTAAACTTGTATCAGCCTTCTTCTTTTTACAGCTAAAAACAAAATTATGGGTTTTTTAGATGAAAAAAACAATCTTAAACAAAAAAAAACCACTTAAATTTTCTGCTTCTATATTTTTTCTCATGTAAATGCTAAACTAGCATTATTGCCATGAATAATTGTAACATTATTAACATTGTACATAATACTATACAATATTATTATGGGTTTGGAGATRAAATATAAGTGAATAAAAGAAAAGAACATTAACAGGAAGGACAGACAAGGAACAAAATTCTGCTGGTATTGTTTAAATGTAGCTATTTTTTCTGTCTTTTTTATTTTTGGTAAATAACTATCACTTGAAATTTAAGATGTGAGTTCAAGRAATTAACAGATTATTTTAAAGACTTTACGTAAATGACTTTGGAAGGTCTCAAATAAAGGGTACATATAAATATCTCAATACATTTATTGTTCCTCAAAATGAAAAAGTGTCTCCCTCTCTGCTGGTTGTTTTGAAAGRGGGAGAGGACCTAAGTGCTCCTAGGTCTGTTACCCCAGAGGCACGGAAAGCTCTAGAAAAGGTTCAGGTTGCAATGTCTACAAGACAGGCTCACCGGTGCCGGCCTGACCTGCCATTCAAATTTATTATCTCAGGTAAGTTGCCACACCTCCATGGAATCATTTTCCAGTGGGAGGAAAAACAYACACCTAAGGCAAAGGACACACCTAAAAAGGGCCAGGACAAGAGGGACCCTCTCTTGATCATAGAATGSGTTTTCCTCAGTCACAAAAGGTCCAAGAGRATGACAAAGCCTCAGGAGCTGATAGCAGACCTGATCCGGAAAGCGAGGACCCGGATCAGGGAGTTAGCAGGATGTGACTTTGAGTGCATTCACATTCCAATTGAGATAAAATCAGGTAAAAATTCTAGG
>JACDOX010000048.1:1095236-1105517 GCA_014549065.1 Cardinalis cardinalis | reverse complement strand
TGAAAACTGATAATGGCCCTGCCTATAAATCCAAGGAATTCGGGAGCTTCCTGCAGCAATGGGGAGTAGAGCATAAAACTGGCATCCCCTACTCCCCTACAGGTCAAGYCATTRTAGAAAGGACTCACTGCAAGATTAAAAGAGTCCTGGACCAGCAACAACAGGTTCTGAAAGTGGAACCCCCCCTCATCYGGTTGTCCAGGGCGTTGTTCACAATAAATTTTCTGAATTGTTCCTTTGACAGCCTGAACCCACCCATCCTGCGCCACTTTGGGGGGGAGCAGTCATATGAAGTTAAAAGAAAAGCCTCCGGTTTTGGTAAAGGACCCTGAGACTTGGAAAACGGTGGGACCTTACAAATTRGTTACTTGGGGACGTGGATACGCCTGTGTGTCCACCCCCTCTGGGCTAAARTGGGTTCCCTCCAAGTGGGTAAGGCCCTATGTTCCCAAGGTCTCAGAGAAATCTACAGAAGTGCCCCAGGTTGCCAACGCTGCCTGGAGAAGAAAACGCCACACGTGTTCTCTGGAGGAAATTCCATTAAAGCCTCCWATCTGGAACAGTTTGTAATATGTTTGTCTTAAGTTTCCTCTTACTGGTTTAGATCCCGCTGTTYGCGTGCAGTCTCGAGACGCCATGAGACCGAGCCTGCTCCTCATCCTACTTGTGATCATTTCTCCAGCGATCTCCTGGATAGTCCCTCAGCCCAAAGCCAACGTATGGACCACCTTAGCCACAAACCTTACATCTACTGCCCTGAGTGACCTCTTATCAGATGAGGAAATTACCAGGCAAGCCACCATTCAGAACAGGGCAACCATAGACTATCTGCTCCTTCTGCATAACCATCGCTGTGARGAATTTGAAGGTCTCTGCTGCCTCAATTTGTCATCAAAGACAGAGAACATCCATGCCATGATCGACAAGATGAAAACCATGGTGAGCGACATCAAGYGAGAAACTGAAGACTGGCTGAGTGGACTGTTCAAAGGCTGGGGACTCTTGGGCTGGTTGGGATCTATTYTGAAAACTGTAATTTCAGTATTGYTTATATTAGTTACCATTGTTGTAGTTGTTAGCATTGTTTTTGGTCTAGTCAAACGCATGGTTCTCAGGTTGATTTCAAACTCATCTYCCCCTCCTGAAGTTTACCATTTAGAAACCCTTAGTACACCATTGAATGACATGGAAYCCTCAGTGGAAAACACTGAACCTCCTATAGAGGAGGAAMTAATTTACCAACCATGGTTTGGCAAGCACTCTGCACCACAAACCCCTCCTTCTTCTTTTTAAACAAAACTAGGGGGAGATGTTGCAGTGTTGTGCAATTTCCCCCTGTTCCCCTCCCCCTCTGCCCTCCTGCCTAGCTGTCTATCAATCAAATCTCCCTGGGCCATCCCCTGACACTTGATTGGCTTTCACCTTCCCCTTCCCCGCCCCTGGTCCAAGGTTTGAAAAACACACAGCACCATGTGCTCGGGGTCTGTCTGTTCCGACGTCTGGTTCCATCAGGAGGTCGTGTCCAGGGCTGGATCCTGGAACTGCTATAAGGATCCATTATGCATCAATAAAACCTGGATTAACTCACAACAGAGCTCGCTCCTTCGCTTCACTGCAGCTGTAAGCTTCTCCGCCAAAGGTAAACTGAGATKTATCCCTGCTTGGACCTTTCTAAGCGCTCAACTGCTGCCTCTAGCTAAGACCGAGGTGTCTCTGTGGAAAAGAACCACAGCYGCCGCCTTTGRCTCAGCAGCGAGAGCCAGGGAAGCCAGCAGGACGCACCCGGAGACATCGGGGACACGATATACTATACACCTTAAGTTTTACAAAGTGGTTTGAAAACTGCCAAAAGCACAATAATGCAAGATACCTACTTTATGTAGCCATGGATTAATGGCTCGGGAGATATTAAGAGGTCAGGAGACATTAAGTATCATACAGGATATTCCTGAGCTGTGTAGTCATTTATGACTCAAAGGTACTACTGGTAAACTCTTGGCTAACCACATGATATAAATAGACATTTTAGTCTTTTGAATACTCGGATAGTTCTTGCAATATCACTTAGCTAAGCACTATAAACCAAGTTTCAACTAAGTTTTGAACAGAAGCTAAGTGTCTAATAGATAGCACCAATGAATATTTATTGGACAAATTCAAAATTGTTAACAAGCATTAAGTTTTGCTTATTGGACAAGTTCTGGGGAGTAAGGTTGATTCTTGTTACATATTTAAAGAAAGGAAGGGAAAGTGTGGAGACTGTGTGTAAAATAAGGGCTGAGTTCAGATCACTATTCAGGTGCTTCCTTATCAGTGCTTTCCTTGCAGATGTCTAAACATGAGCTATGCTACTAAGCTCATACAACAATCAATGAAGATCCTGTTCCTAGAGTAAACGAGAGTGTGGGTAGCTGAATATTCAGCTAAAGCAGAAAATACATCTGATCAGTGGAATAATTCTAGGTTCCTCTAAATAGGAACAGGGTTTATTTTCTGCTTTTTACTTCTTTTTTTAAGAGTATCAGAGCCAGCTGCACAAAGMTGGCAGATAAGAGACCTGACATGTGGAGTGGAGGTGAGGTCCCTCATTTAATGTATCTTAAATGGAGTCTGCAGGAAGGTTTTTTATACAACTGAGTTTTGGCTTTGATTCACATGTAGACATCYGTATTTATGTACATACATTTAGGTGTTAATCACCTCCTAATGTCAAACCAGACTACAGAAAATGTAGTCATTTACCATGTGACTTAAATAAATAGTTCTTAAAGAAAGGATGAAAAATGCATAGAAAGTTAAAGCTGTCATCCTCTTTTACATTTCCTTTCTTAATTCCATTCCTCTGTCAATATTTTCAATATTCCACAGAACAATATAAAAACAAATTCCTTGCTTGCATGTGTTTCACTGTTTACAATTTTATATCAAACAAAAACTAAATATTTTAGATACATTTTGGATATATTTTTCAGCAGTTGCACAAATTGGTGAATACGGAAATTTGAGCACGGAATCTCTAAATCATTTAATAGCCTGTCTGAACCTCCAGTGTATGAGAAACAGGGCAATGCTATGGAGTTCTATCCTTAGCAAAAAAATCTGACAGTAATATGGCTAATTGTCTGATAATAGCATAAATGTTCTTTGAGGGATTAGTTAGATAGGCATGCATACCAGAAGGCAGGTGAATGAGTGAAGTATTTAACATCTTTTAAATTAAAGACCTTGCCAACTCCTTATCAGTTCAAATATAATCAGTTTAAATATAATGATACATTAAGAAAAAAGACAAGTGGCTTTGTTCCATATTTGCAGAGATAAAGGTTGTGAAAGTACATATTTAATTTACAATTGATACTTTTGAGACAATATCTGTTTGATATTTGCTCAGAGTGTTATTTGAATTTTTAACGATTGAGGAGTCTCACCATCTTTGTGCAACACCCAATAGCACAGTTGACAATATATGAATAAGACTCATCAGTTCAGCCTGGATAAACTCTCATTTAGGGTCCTTTTTATAGTCTTTGGCACCTACAATTAATTTAATAAAATTTTCAGATAATAATTTTAGCCTTAGTAACAAACCAGTCTGTCTTAGTAACCCTGAATGAACATCCTGAGAGTGAGGTAAAGATTTGGTGTGCCAATTTACCATAACACACACCTCCATACCAATTAACCACAGCACTAAGTCCAGTTGTTGGCCTTTGTGGGCACACTGTCAGCTCATATTCAGGGGCTGTTGACCAGCACACCCAGGTCTTTTTCCTCTGGACAAATCCAATCACTCTGCCCAAAGTCTGTAGCACTGTATGGGGTTGATGTGAAGAAGTGCAGGACTCAGCACTTGGTGTTATTGAAGCTTGTATTGTTGTCCTTGTCCCATTGATCCATCCTTGCCAGATCCCTCTGCAGAGCCTTCCTGCCCTCCAGCAGATCAACACTACTGCCCAACTTGACGTGAATCTTACTTTCTGTGAATCTTACTATCTATTCAGCTCTGAGTTCATGACACATCAGATTCTCGTGGAGATCATGGAAACATTTAAATATGAAAAATAATGTGTCCAAAAGTGAGTAGCATAACTCTTAAGATGGCGCAAGAGATATAGTTGACCAAGGCAAAACCAAGCACCATCATCTAAAATATAAGTCTTATGGTAGGAATGTACCTTTTTTTAGAACACAGTGCTGAAAACCCATGTGAAAATTTCAGTAGTTCAAGTAGTTAAATACTAATCCAAGACTGCACCTTCACTGCAGTAATTGCAACTAATGTAAATGTAAATTTTGTATAGATACTGACAGCAATGATACTAAAGCTATTCAGGGTTCAGGATAGTTTTATAGCCCAAGTGCCTCTTCCACCCCTTTTTCAGGGAGTTTCATGGGCCAGGAAAAAGGTCTTTGTTGCCCCGTTGCCATTATGTGATGTCCTAGTGTACCTTTCTAGAATGCAGTAATCTCAGCAACAACTGAAGACATAAGAAAATATTTAAGATTACATGTAGTAAAATTAATTATCTTGTTCATTCTGAACTAGAGCTAATTTTCACTTTTCTCAAGATTCTCAGATACTGCTTCTCTGAAACAGTCAGATATTACAGTCATGCTGGCCTTTTCAGAAAAGACAAATTAAAGAAACAAGCAAGTAATGGAGATCAGAAACCCTCAGATATTACCAGGAGGACAAGCTTAGAGAAATAAAGCAACACTCACAGTAATAGAGTCATGTAGTGTCTGAGAACCATAGTTGCTGTAGATGGCTGCTACCCAGGAAGACAACATTGTTTTCAGAATGTTGTGCCTTACCAGACTCATTCTGAAAACAGCAGTTGGAAGAGAGACTAGACATACAGCATCTTAYCAGCTTCTTAATATATTGTGTGCTTCAAGAGAAAACCATACTACAAAAAAATATTTTATAAATGGAATAAAAATGGAGTTAAAAATGTTTCAAAGCTGCAAAACTGTTATTGCAGTTTCCCAATTCTCTGAATATGCCATGAAAATGACACTTAAAATAATAGAAACTGCTGTAAGTCAGTGCTTTCCTTCTGGAACAGCATATTTGTCATTTGTTATAGCCTGCTGGTTTATATTACAGAACAAYTGTCCTTTCCTGTAATTGGTGATATGCTGACTATGAAGCAGAAGAAATAGAACTATCAAACAAAGAATATTCTTCATAGCAAAAATATTGTAAATATATTCTGTCATTGCAGCTGATATTAATTGGAAAACAGTGCATGCAATTAAGCTAAGGACCAAATCTCATGCCCTTTGTTCACAGATAATATTTTATATAAATTCAATGAAGATTCCATGTGAATAATGATACAAAGAACTGTGGTAAGTCTGTAAGCCTTGAAAAACACGTTTTGGTTTAAACAGGCAATTCATTTAGCATAGTACATTGAGAAGGTGTCTGAATTCATGACTAATGTCTACCTGGCATTACAGTATTTATTTTCATTCAGGAATTTTCTTGGTAGAATTACATCACCTGCTTCACAGAGGGGTAGAAATTATTTCCCCCAGATATTCCACTAAAAAGYTAGGCGTGTAATATAACCTAGGAGCCTCAACTTCTTACCTGGTCAATGGTCAACAAAAGGTTGCTACAGAGGTAAGGAAAGCAACTTCTTTTAAGGAGACATTTTAATAGTAGGGGAAAARTGTTGTCTCCCTGGGCCCAACTTAACTCATTTACTCAGTTTACTCTGTTTACTGAGAAGTCCACATACCTAAATGTCAATTATCTGTGTAACAACCTTCCAYACATGATACCAAAATATTCCTATCTTGATTGCCCTGCTGTCTTCAACTTTAATGAGTTAATGTAGAGGACAAATAATCTTTCCAGCTCAAGTACTGGAAATATCACRCATTCTAAGCTTGTGTTTTATGGGCAGTAAAGCAGTCCCAGAGACAAAAAGGAAGAAAAAAAAGTTTCAATTAATTCCATATAACTATGTATGTCTATACATAAAAATTCTAATCTAAATTAGTACTAAAATAATGAAATAGACTCAGTAAATAAAATCAGATCAGAATTACAGAAATGAAACAACTTTGTAAGTGCTCTAGGGAATAACAACTCTATACCAATAGAGCATGTCTCACTTGTGTGCTACCTCTCTGACAGGAAGAAAAAGAAAAATTTTAAAGTTTGTAAGTTTGTCAGACAGCTAATAGCAATTAGCATAATTAGCTCCAGGTGGATAAATAGATAAAGAAGATTCTTTGCTTATTTTTTATTAAAATTGCCAAAAGCTGAAATACAGAATTTTCAAATCTTGGTATTAATTCAAATTTGTGTGTCTCCAGATGTTTTGCAGC
Organism: Cardinalis cardinalis; assembly: GCA_014549065.1. Taxonomy (NCBI): domain Eukaryota; kingdom Metazoa; phylum Chordata; class Aves; order Passeriformes; family Cardinalidae; genus Cardinalis; species Cardinalis cardinalis. The sequence goes on along the minus strand of JACDOX010000048.1, from coordinate 1,099,172 downwards.
TGGGGTTTGCAGAAGTCACTAGGGTAGCAGTTATGTTGTGATGCATGAAGATGTCTTTCAGTTTATTACCTCAGAACAGTGAACTGCAATGTTGACAGGCATTTTTGTTTCTACAAAGTAAGAAACATAAATGGAATAACCCAAAAAACTTAGACTGCAATTTCAAATGAGAGTTCTTTCCAGGATTCTTAGAAAATATTTACCTGTCTGCATTTTGTTTCTTTTTTTTTTTTTGAAATTACACCATGCATACCTTCAAATTAGAAGTACAGAGAGTTGGCATCAAAGTGATTCTAGAATTTTTCCTAACAAGCTTCCCACATTTTGGAAATAGCCTTCATTCTTCTTAAATGCTGAGCAGAATACTAGTCTTGAACTATACTAATGAAAATGAGGTTTTAGTACAATGGCAGACCTTCAGAATACTTTTAGCCTAATCTCTTGCACTCTATTAATATAATCCCTTCTAATTTAAGACATTCMGATATTTTCTGGATAATTTTCATTCATTAATAATAACATTCATTAACGTTTTTGCTTTGTGCACTCATTGAAAAAGTATTTCTTCATTATGTACACTTTGACCCGTAAGAAAACATGGCTAAAGTGAAAACTTCACCCTGAATTTAAATTAGTTATGTATAAAAAGATACCAGAAAGTTTTGTGTATCACAATTCACTAATGTTGTGGTATGGTCAAAATTTATGACACTGCTGTCTGCAGACATATTCCATTAGTACTTCAGGATGCTCAATATTTTGGATCTTGCTTTCAGGATACACTATTTTAACATCTTTATTCCTCTAAGAATATCAACCTCAACTTTCAGGCAGACTAAGACTAATGTACAAAATATGACGCCAGTATTTACAGCTGTACTGGTTGAGTATTCTTTTTTATTTTTCCCATTGGAAGACAAAAACCTCTTTTACCATTAATGAAAGGAGGGATTATGACACACACACACTTTAAGGGTAACTTTCATTACATATAAAATGCTAGCWGTTTAATCCTTTGTTGAAAACACCCAGAAAACATTTTCTGCAGGGAAAAGAAAAAGTTTAGAAAAAGGATTATAATTTTTTGTGACATGTTATAAATGTTTTGTTTCTAGGGAGAAAAATTATAAGAAAAAAGTAAAATTTAAAATTAATAGGCATTAACCGAAAAAAAATTCATTAACAAGAAGCTTATGCATACTGCTATATTTGTTGATTTTGAGTTTCTGATGCAAGTCTATGTTTCTACAACTTAGTTCTCCAAGGTAATTCTTCTTTGTCAAGTCTTTTATCCAGTGCCAAACAGGGCCAGAAAGACTGCTAGGGCTTAACATGACAACCAGCTCCTATTTTTTCCCATTCATGAAAAAAAAAAAAAAAGAAGAAGAAGAAGCAAAGGCTAAATCACAACATGCAGGTCTTCTTAGTGTTAATTTTCTCTCTCAAAAGTGAATGTAGGCATTTCCATCTTACCTTGTATAGATTTCATGCTTTTTAAAAGGAATAAGGGCCACTTAGAAATCAAGTTAATTAGCTGTTTTGTTTGGGTGATGTCAAAGCATTTTGGTTTGTATGTAAATAATTTAAAGGAAAGGTATTTTCTAATTCTATGTAGAAAGTACTATTTTAAAAATTGCCACAGTATTTCTTTTTCCATTGCACTGTAATGATGATATAGGTCATTTAACTTAGTGTCAGGATCCGTCTTAGTGAACGGATGACCTGATGATTCGTAGGAGTGACCTCAGGGTGCAAAAACCAACACGGTACAAGGGGGTTTGCAGTAATAATCAAAACAAATGCAGTTTTATTGAATGACCACAGTAAAAATGCGATAGAGGGATTAAGGAAGAGAAAAAGATGGAGAAAGAGAGAGAAGAGAGGGGGATATAGCTCCCAATGCAGAGACGAAGTCCTTTGGTCCAGGATTCACAGTCAAGGATCCACCTGCTACGCTGGGRAGATCTCAAAGTCTCTAGCTAACTCAGAGGTTTTTATTATTGAAAATTGTGAGGGAGGGGAAACAGATACAATAGGGAATAGATGTAACAGRTAGTCTATGTTCTCAGCAGTAAATGAGCTTGATAGATGCAACAGGTAGTCTATGTTCTCAGTAGTAAATGAGAGCCATTGTTTTCATGGTCCATTGGTCACAACCTGCAGGCAAACATCTCGCTTTGGYCAGCTTGCCTCCCCCAGACACCTTCTCCGGTTGGGGGTTTCCAGTCATGTCTCAGTCCTTGATGGAGAGGCTYCTTACATCTCAGTCTGTCTGTCACGGTGGTTGTAAACCAGGTGAGGGTCTTCTGTGGGGGACCACCCGAAACTCAGGGGAACTCCAGCCAGGCCGAGAGGTGGGACARCTTCCAAGGCTATTGACTCAGTGTAGCACACAGCAAACACACCTGTGACAACAATAACTTAACACTGTCCTTTCAGGTATCAGGGCCCTTGGCATGTGACTTTCTCCTTCAGAGCCAGAGATTCCAGACAGGGGGGGGTCTTCTCTTCAGTTGTCCCCCAATGGCAATCGTGAGGCAGATGAGGGAAAATTCGGACAGACTCTCACACTTAGAGATTAATTATATAATCCACAGTTTCTGTTCGGTCATTCTAGAGTGTCTCTTTGACAAAACTCACCCATTCACTAAAATGTAATATTAGATCTTTATTCATAGTTTTTACAGTTTTTCTTTTCTTTCTTTCTCTTTCTTTCTTTCTTTCTTTCTTTCTTTCTTTCTTTCTTTCTTTCTTTCTTTCTTTCTGCCTGCCTGCCTGCCTGCCTGCCTGCCTGCCTGCCTGCCTGCCTTCCCACCTTTCTAATTTTTAGGGAATTTGCACATATTACCACATGGTTCTCAACTTAATTGACATAACATTTACTTGTTGTTAATGGTAATATTCTAAATAAGCCAACAGTTTATACTAATATATCTGAAGAATCTTGGTCACCTTTCCCTGATGACAGTAACAGAGTCATTCCCTCAGGGCATTTGCTGCCTCTCATTGCTGTGTTAATCTAGTGTTTCATCTTGTTGCTCAATGAAATATCCACATGAATAATAAAATGACAAACATGCAATTCAGAACCATACCAGATCCAGAATATAAAATAAGATTTTTCAAGTCTACTTTTCTTTGAAAAAAATTTGTCTCTTAGCAATTTTTTACAGTTTTAAGAAATCAAGATATTCTGTAGGTTTTCACAGCTGCAAAGAAATGTTGTATTTCTGTGTTWGTCAGTACAAAACCTTAAAGAATGCAATCAGATTAATTAAATAAACCCAGCTCTAGTCAAGGATGAAACACCTTGTTGGTTTTTTTTATTTTATTTCTTTTTTATTATCTTAGCAAAAGGGAAGTAAAAATCTGTCAATTAAATATTGGAGGGGGGGGGTTTGAAGGTGGATGTTAAAGTATATGGAAAAGGGTTTTTAAAATAAAAATTAGGTGACCATTTTACAAGTAAAGGAGAGAGACCATGACTCAGGCATTACAAATGTCCAGCACAAGGAGATAGTTATTGCAGTGATTCTCTGTGGATCTTCTTAGTGCAGTATTTTTATTTGCTTTCACATTGAAATGCAAGTGATGAATTCTGTAGATGTCTATGTAGGAGCAGCTTTCTCATAGACTACCTAGATAATTTCATCAGTTTGAAGTTCTCAGTGAATATTTCTGTCAAACATAGAAGAGTTAGTCTATTATTATTTAGTCACAACATTCTACTTCTGKCACTAGTTTGAAAGGCACTATAATGGAAAACTTAAGTACATGTCCATTTCCTCATACATATACAGGTAAGTGTGTTGATATACACCATTTTCCCCTTCTTCTTTCTTCCTTCTTTCCTCTTCTTTCTCATTTCTCATTTCTTTCTCATTCTCCTCTCCTCTCCTCTCCTCTCCTCTCCTCTCCTCTCCTCTCCTCTCCTCT
>JACDOX010000048.1:1018319-1095146 GCA_014549065.1 Cardinalis cardinalis | reverse complement strand
TCCTCTCCTCTCCTCTCCTCTCCTCTCCTCTCCTCTTTTATAATTTAAGGTTTTCTGAGGACTCTATGCAGATTGTTCATCCTACTTCTATGTTTGCCGTATGAAATTGTCACCATGTTTAAAAGATTTTGTTTAAGCATCAGGTGTCAGGAACATGAAGGCTAGATTTCTTTATGTACAAGTAGTTATACTTAAGCAGGTTTTAAAACATTAAAATAGCCCAGATCTTAAAAAAAAATAAAAATAAACTATAGGTTTCAATATGGAAAAAATTAATTCTCAGTGAAAAAAAGACAAGRGGCAAGTATATGCCAGTTATTAGCAGAGAAGCCAAATCTAAACCAGTTTAATTTAGTAGAATGAAAAGTAAATATATAATTTTTTTAAGGGGTCCCCAAAACATAATGATTGAGCACCAGACAGTGGCAATGGGAGATACCCACAAAAYTTGAATCATGTATAATTATAACATGAGATTTGGATGTTCTGCAATCCTTTCATATTTAACAGAGAGAAATTCTTAGAGTGCAATTAATTTGAACTGTTTCTTACTCCTGCTTTAGGATTAGATGTATCATACCTCTCCTGTACTTTCAGCAGTGGTCTAGTGTACTAAAATCAAAGGATACTTGAATTCTGTGTACCTTACTTCAGATCCATTTTCCAAGCAAAACTCAATATGACTTTCAGACTAAAATCTGTTTGGAACTTTCACAAAGTATGTTTCTGCAAATTCTTCACAATCTTTTGTGTTCATTTAAAAAGCCTACAAAAACAGCCAAAATCTCCAATTTGTCCACTATTCTCTCCTTATTASCCTCAAGCCCTTTTTTTCAGTACCTTCTCAATTCATTATTAAGAGGTTCTTGGCAGGAAGATTCCTTCTTTTTAACTYAAAGTTCCTCAAAAATAAAATCTTCAATATAAATATTTATTATCTAACTCTGATTATTACTCAGTTTTAATTTTATTCTCTTAATATGCTGCTTCAGTAACGATAGTATCATGAGACATAAGAAATAATTCCATACAATAAATCCCACCATTTACAATTTGCAAGATTTTTCTTTCATTCATTATTATACAAGAYTGAACAATAAAGAACTGACTGCAAATAGCACATTTTTATTTYCATTACATGAGATAAAAGCACAATCCCTAGTTTATGTTTATAATGWATGCAACATTTAAATTGTCGACTTCAAGAAAATTTCAGTCTGTRCAGACTTGAGCATTTAGTATTTTCTTGAATATGGAACAAATTTTAAAAACTGACTCTAACATCACAACAATTGTGGTTGTCAATCCCTTCAAGAGGTGTTATTGTTTTTTAGACTTCATAAATGATTCATGTGTAGATGCATATTGAAAAAATATAGTGCTTACATATTTTTTACATGAGACTAGTATTTACCTCTTTGCAGAAGCTTCATTTCTATAAAGTCTTGATTTTCCAAGTCCAAATCCTAAAAATATACAAAATTGCCCAAAATGTGTAAGTTTCACAGAGGCTTTCAACCTCTTAGAAAGAAGATTAATTTTTYCCCAGGTAGTAATCCCAAGAGGTTTTCTCTTTTAGTTTTCTCATTAAGTTTGCTGAAGTTACATGAACATATCAGATGGACTAAAAGYGTGAGAAATTTAAGGCTTTGTCCAGTCATAGAAAAAAGGAAATATTTACAGAAATTTTAATATTGCTGATGGTGTTGGATGGTACTTGAGGTAATTACAATTTAGTTGTCACAATAGTTTATGAACAAGATGGCTGAAACAGGAAGTCTAGGAATCAAATTCTATCAAATTCTATCACTTTCAAACAGGAGGAAAACATAACTAATTGACCTAGATATTTCAAAGATGTATTAAGGCTATAGGAAGGAGCATCTCTTATGAGTAACAAAAATTAGAAAAAATATTTATTGGGTTAGAAAAACAACAGAAATAAACCACGCTCTTCTCTCCTTCTCTTTTTTTTTAATTTTTATTTTTATTTTATTGCTCACAGAAATGAGTAAGTGGAAATTTTGATGASAGAAGGCAACTTCAATAAGAGCAACTGTGGAATTTATGAACCTTAAAATGAAGAGAAAGAATATTTGTRAACATAAAGTATTGATCTTGAGGACACAATCATAACTAAACTCAAGATATAGCAACATAAATCACAAGGAAATTAAATGAAAGGTAAAAAATGTTTAGAGAGCTCTGTCTTACATAAAAAATATTTGAAGAAAAAGCATAAGACCAAATCATCCAAATGCATCAAAAGTATACAAGTGGAATAAAAGAACARCTTACCTCCATCAAAATAGATGGAGAATTTTAAACAATGAAAAGGSAGATAAACTAGTGTGAGTATATAAAAAAATGCATAATCATACAGAAAAAAAAAAGAAGATAAAATGAGAAAAAGTGTGTGAGTGCTTATATAAATGCAGTCTAACTTGTCTACATAATGTGCTCCATACATGGACATGCACAGACATTCACACACACCTCTCTCACTGTCCCTTCCCTGTGGCAACTTCTCTTCTTCTTTTGGGTCTTGAAAAGTTTCAATTTCAGTAAGTTTCAGAGTATATTAGCAGAGTATCTTATATGTTCAGGTGTCTCCTCCTGCTAGTAAATCTGATTGAAGACTAAAGTGATTTGTCAAATCCTGCATTATGCTGAGAAAAATGTTRTATCTTCCCAAAGCACACACCAGTATCCCAATAATACACTCAAAAGATCCACCTCCATACAGTTCTTAGTTAATGTAAGACATCTTTACTGTGTTTAATTGGTTTCATGTTTGCATAAGGATATACAAACTATGTAAATATTTAAAAGGTTAAAAAAATTGGTTTCAGTAGTTTAGGAAAAAAAACTGATTAATCTTATTTAACCTGAGATTTCAAATATGTGTATGAACTCTTTTGTYTTGTTTCAGTCAAGTCAAAGAGGAATAATGTTAATGTAAATCAATTTAATTATATTTTGTTATCTGGCCTTCTGTTTTACCAATATTATAATGCCCAAGTAATAACATKAATGAATTCTTTCCATTTGTGCCATGATAGTATGAACCTTTTTTTTAACCTATTTGAACAAGGGGATGTTARATACACAAAAATGGTTGGATATTCAACACAAATTTCCTATACTGTTAGTTAATCAATAACTGCACTTCCCAAACTTGTTCTCAGCCAGGTTGTATCAAGAAAGTTAAAAAATGCTTGCTCTTAAGTCACTGCTGACCATTTATGACCTATATTTTTAGGTTTCTTTGCAACATATTTCTTATAAATTTCTTTAAGCAGTTGTATGAGAGTTGTATTTCCATTTATCCTGTGATCTAGGATTAAAAAATGCAGCTCCTTTAAAATTTGCAGTTGCTCTAAAGAAGGAAATATATGTTTCCACTAATTAAACCAAGTACAATTAGCAAATTACAACATATTCTGAAATGTGGTTCTGACATGGTTTTATCTTCCTGGATGTTTGCTTTTACTGCCTCATTTTCAGCTTACTATTTGATACAGTATCTGCAGAATGGCATGCGGTAATAGTGTTACATTTCTCTATGCCAGGTGAAATAGGCTGATTAGGTCAATGMAGTCATCTCCAACATACTTTACAACATTAATGTTATGTGCAATTTAATTGTCTAAATAAACTACTTTTTAATGTAAAATTAATGAGAAAGGACAAATTTTCTAAATCATTTATATATTCTAGGTGGACCATGCCCCTCCATATGGAGAACATTCAGGCTAACAGCTGTGTTAAGAAAGCTGTCCAGCTGAAAGGGRCAGTAGCAACTGAGCATGCTACATCCATGTTTTGAGTGCCTGCATCTGCTAAATATTCCAGATGGCTGGAGGGTAAACAAAAGGGCTGTTAACATCTYGATTCATAGCCTTGACATGATGGTAGTTACTGTATTCAATCATGGGTGTTAATAAAGCTTTCTAAATATTTCACAGTCAAGGACTTTGTGTATATCTGTTCAATGACTACAAATATCTGGACCCCTTAGACTGCAATATGTTCTTCACAATATGTTCTATTTTATTTCCAGGTGTAATTTATATAGATAAAGAGAGTTTGTGTGGCATGTTTGCAAATTAAATATCACTACCTATTTAGAAGCGTAAATACTATAATGTAAATGATACACATCAACTATTACTTCAAGTCTGTAAATAATTCAACTTTATCAAAGATACTTAAACATTCCACATTTCCCTCTGGAGAACACAAATCAGAAAGGCTTGCATTTTGGTAAGTGCAGTGAAATATTTCAGAGAAACAAGCTGAACAAAACTAGAAAACAACATCCCCAAGAYGGAGAAAAATATTGTAAAGTTTTACTTTCTGCAACAGAGTATGAGGGAATATGCTGCAATGAGACAGGTCTATTAATCCTTTTCAGATAACATTAGTCAGTTTAGTTTGCTTTTTACTTCTATACTTAAGTAGTTAACCCACTTGCAAGTCTTCCAGAATGAAAATGGAGAAGTTTATCAAAGCATGAGTGTACACATATTTCTGAAATTTCTTTCATGCACAGTGTTTTGTGTGCTATCATTAAGTCTGAAGTATAAAATAGCCTTTCCATGAGATATGAGTTTGAGACAGGCTTTTTTTCAGACAATTCCTTTGTTTTTAATCCAAAGCAATGCAAATGATTACTTTAAAATGTAGAGAGATAATGAAAAAAAAGACAAATAATTTKAACATCTTTGTACTTGCTTTTGACAATTTCTCAGTTTTTACCAAATAAGATTCAAAAAACTAACTAATAAATTTAATTTTCCATCAACCAAATATTGCATTTTCTCCCTTAAAAGTAATAAAAGTAACAAAACCCCAACCAAGATATGAGCTTTGGCTACTCCTTTTTTTGAAGGGTCTCAATTTTTTTTTTTTTTTAACCATGGTGCAATTTGAACATTTAAGCATTAGAAATATTGCTGCTGAAGATATCTAATTCAACAATACCAACATTTTTTTAAAAAAATAAGAAATATATTAATCACATAAAATAACACATACTTCTGGACATTGTGATAAAGCATATATTTTTTGCACAGTAACTAAGAGAAATGAAAAGGAAAATGGGATAACTATGGAAATTTTTTTGTTCTTTTGTAGGTAGATTTTTTTTGTCTCCAAAACTGTTGTTGCAAATATAAGAAGTCTTCACTAAAGGTCAAGATCTCATTAACACTGAGCAAGACTTGGACCTCAAATGAGCATTTCATTCTTTGTGATGGAGTGAAAATATCACTCTATTCACTGTGATTGTATTCAAAGAAAATTATTCTTCTGATCAGGAAAATGAACAATTTTCACACAAACATGCACACATACAAAAATCAAACAAAAGCCCATTAGTTTTTTTAGAAAATATGTAACTGCAGAGAGATTATTTGTAGCTTTGAATTTTGGACTTTTCTTTCTCTTTTTATTTAAAAAATTCCTCAAGTTTGAGATATTCTAGAAAATATTTTGAACTAATATGGCTTTTCAGATATTTTCTGGAAGTATATAATTTTGTACTCTGATGAAGGAACAAGAGGAATGCATTCTTCTTGGGAAGTTAACTGCATGCCCAGTAAATCAATCAAACTTTTTAATTTCAACACGTATGATTTTGGGTTTTTTGTTGTTTTTGTTTTGTTTGGGTGGTTTTCTTTGTTTGATTTGTTTTTTTTTTGTTTTTGGAGTGGTTTTTGTTTATTTTTTGTTTTGTTTTTTTTTGTGTTTAATATGGAATTTAATACATTTTACAATAGTATRAATTTTCCAAATTATATGCTATGGAAGAAATGAGTGAACTGTTAACTTTGCCTTTTAAGTCATACAATGCTCAGTTTCTCCATTGTGCTTATTCAGATTCAATTCGGTTATGGTAAGCCTTCAGATGAGGGACAAGGGAGAAGCTGAACAAGTACACTTTTAGGGAGCTAACTTACCACTTTTGCTGTAGTAGGGTGGGAGATGAAGAGGAATAAACACTGTGGGTGGAAAATATACTGATCCATAACCCCAGGGCCACTGGCTTCCTTTACAYATCATGTCATTCCTCTGGTGAGCAAGAATGGCAGCTATCAGCTTGGCTTTACCTGGTTTCAGCATAGGTAAATTTCTCAGATGGTCTCTAGATAGTATGCTTTTCTGAAAGTGTCTCTAATATTAGAGTCACTGTAAGTATGGACTGAAGGTATTAACATTTAGAACAGATCTAGGGTCCCCAGATGAGAATTTACTTATATAAGTCAGGGTGCATATCTGAGTTATAYGATTAAGCTACCAGTCAAAGAAAATCTGTTGTCTAATAACATCTGAAAAAGTAATAGAAATCTGTTCTTCATGAAATTGTATAACAGGCCTCTTGAAAAGGCTAAATAATATATTGCATATATGTAAGTGCATATATATATGCAAGCATAAAATGAAAGTTCAATGAAGGCAATATACAGTGGTATGATGACTTCTAATACCAACTACTCTTATAAATCAATGTATATGCATTGTAGCAGGAATTAATGTTTTTTGCTGTCTTCATCACGATGATATCTGAATGTCTGTGAGTATGCAAGCAGCTAACAAATACATTCAACTTGGAGACTAAATAACACTCTTCAGTCAGAAACAGAAATAGTCAAGTATGGATTGATTCATGTTTATTGCTCATAAAAGGAGAAAGAGAGAGAGAGAGAGAGAAGAAGAAGAAGAAAATACTTGTAAAATCCTTCCTGTATGTTTCCATGCACCATATTCCATATTCCAGTAACTAACAGCTATCACTGGAAACAACACTAACAAAATTACTATAGAAGACAGGAAAACAGATATGTAGTTACATTTTGTTTACAAGCCAGCATTATTTAACTGGRTGCATGTCCAGAGTCTTGTCTATGCTTTCTTGGGCATCTGGCAGGAGAATATCCTCATGGAATTCAAGCAGGACAAAGAGGTGGCTATTGTTTCTCTTCAACAAGGATGGAGGGAGAGCAGGTAGCGGATTACAAGATTCTCTATTTTAGGTGTGGAGAACATAAACAACAGAAACTTCTTGCCATTTTTTTTAATGGTCAAATTTTTGGCTCAAGAACTTCAGTCTTTCTAAGAATGACCCTGCCTGATCCATATGTGGCTGCCCTTATACGTAGGATTTTACATGTGGTCATCTTTTCTTGAAAAGTTCACCAGTCCTGTTAATAATGTTGACTGCATTTTCCTAGATTTCTGCAAATTGACTTGAAGGGATAGTTCTCAGACCTATCATTTTTTGTTTATTTTTGTCTTTAAAAAGTTCTATATTAGCGCTACTTCGAGAATATTTTACCAGTTGAGGCATTTCTCTTTAATGCCAAACTGATGCATCAGCCTCCCTAATATATTCTATGGGTGCCAAGCTAAAACATCTTGAWGATAATGATGCTTTGATCTTGGCAGCCAACCAAATCCAGAATGGATTTAACAGCTCAGTTCATTATTGTCTTTGTAAAGAAAAAGTGTCCTTGCGAAAAATAATGCTTTTTATTGTTTCCAAATTTGGAGGAGTTACCCATTTGAAAATTAATCTGTGCCATTCGTTCCCACATGTCAATGTAAGAAAAAAGATGWCAGAAGAGATCTCACTATATTGGGTTGTAATAGATAAATATTTAGTGTGACATATATTCTTTCTGAATTCCAAGTTCTGTCACTTGATAGGGACAGAATCTTTGAGTACTTTTCAAATTAAAAACAAACTTTAAAAATATTCCTCTTTGATTTAAGATGATATTGCAAGAAAAAATTAAAATAACAAAAAAACAGTTGACCTCCCCAAATGAAAAACAAAATCAGCAACCATTACAAAGATATATCAAGTTTATATATTTTTCATTAACTTAATATTATTCTATCTTTTCAAGTTTCTTCCTCAATTTACACAATCACAGTTTACAGGTTTCTGAACTGGAAAACCCAAAGAAATTCATCACTTTTACTAAACTTCTGCATCCAAAAAACATTGCAAASACTAAATAAGTATTTCGCCATATCTGTGTGATTTTCAGATACATTAAAAACACAAAATGTACGACTTGTTTTCCTCTTTTCTCRCAGAAGTATATATACGTATACATATATATATGTATACATATGTAGCAATGTGTCTTCGATAAGGATTAATCTCCATTATCAAGTTTATATTTTTGCACTGTATGTCAAAAAAAACTTCTTTATACTTTTATGAAGCACATTGATCTTTTTAGTTCAACAACAGTGGCATGACATCTTTCTTAACTGACTTTAATTGAAAAAATATGCTTTGACCAGGCTGAGTTTACATCACGTACACTGTCTTTTCCGAGGATTGGTGTAAGTGCAAGAAAGGTGAAATACATCCAGACTGTAGGATGAATTTCTGAATGCTCTTGGCTGGTTGACAGAACAAAGCCAGGGAGTATGTACATCTCTGTTAGCACTTCACCAGGTGAAGCTGTAGAGATTGGCATTCATTCAAGGATCTCTTTACCAAGCTTCTTTGCATAAGATTCTTGTCCATAACATAAGTTGTGAAATCTTTTTTTTGTGATGATCCTTAATTAGTTTAAAAGTTGTGTTGTTTGTGTGTGTTTGCTTGGTTTTCTTTAAGTTTTGTGTGTCCTTAATTCCATCTGTTTGGCTTCCAATGACAAAAGAATGATCATTTTAATGTTAGTCAGTTACAAAATAAGACTGACAATATTAAGGAATTATTAATATTTTCACCTGATATTGCTTAATGGGTAAGGCTTGATATCCTGTAGAAATAACACCTTTTTTCATTGATTTGAAATTGTGAACAAAACTAAATTGAGTGAAGTTTTAGTATTTCTACTACATTGACATCTAAACTACCTTCATTGTCCTTAAATCCTGTCAGACAAAGTTTTTTACTTGATAGGATGAGGTGCTTAGGATTACCTGTAATGGAGAAGGGATTGTTGCAAGATGATGCATATCATAAAATGTTCCAGAAGTAATTTTCTTGTGTCAGGAAGACRAATTTCCATGTGAAAGCCGTGTTAAAGATTCCCGATTTGATTCCAAATTTTATGTGTAATTAAATATGCATTGGGAGAGAGATAGAATATGAGTATGTGTGTGTGTGTGTGCACATGCAGAGAGCACCAGGTTGTGATGGTAACAGCAGCTCATRATTAGACAGCATTATTTGTCCAGCATGTACTTTTGAAGGAGTTTTCTCAAAAAAAATTTTTCTCAGCACTTGGACAAGATAATGACAACTCCTTTCTGAATCAGAAAAGGGAAGGCTGCTGTGTATCTAAGTGCATGAACAGCACCAGTCCAAATTACAGACAAAAAAGGATTCAAACTCTTTGTTAAAGTTCTTTGTTRCAGTTTTTAAAATAAAAGAGAAAAAAATAGTAATGAAAGCATTTTAAATTCAGCTGACCTTTTCCATGTATCTTTTTTGTTAAACAAATCTTTAAAATAGGCAGGAGACACACAAAAAAGCTCAGCTATTTCCTGAGAAAAAGTAATAAAGAAAAAAGTCATGCTTCCAGAATTCATTTGCATGTATCAATGTTTTTTGGATGCTAAGTAGAACACAAAAGGTACATACTGAATTAATGCATTCTTCTGACTAATATTCCATCTTATCAAATGAGTAAAAACTTTCCCCTCAGACCAGCAGCCTTTACTAACTCTTTATGATGATAAAATTGAGCTGATGCAAGGATTACCCTTAAAAGCAGTACAAACTTTGTAATAGGGTGTACTGTCCCCTGCCACATAGGGATGTTGCAGCTGATTAGTAAAATTAATATCTGTAAAACTCTTATATGACACATACAGTGAGGCTAAACATCGTAGCAATAAAAGGCTGAAGGTAAGGAATTCCTTTATGTTAATGAARATGATAGTCTGACAGTCACACCAAGAAATGACTCTTATCTAAAAAATAACCACAAGATAAAACTCTAAATCTTAGCAAAACTTTAAAAATGGTACTATAAAACTATGCTTAATAGAATTCAATAGCAAAACACTCACTAAAAAATCTTTCTTATCAATCAAACATCATAACATTTTGGACAACTGTACAAATATTTTGGATACTCTGGAGGTTGTTTATCTACTTTTGATTGCCAGTGATATCAAATAARAAATATGTACAAAGAAAAACTGGTTCACTCATAAAATTTAAATCAAAGAAAACCATATCAGCTCTACCTGACAGTCAAGAATAAATGTCAGGAAGCAAAATGAAAACTGGGGAAAGAGATACATAGGAAAGTAGCACCACTATGTTGCTTTCCTTCTTAATCTGCTGAGGTTTTCCCATGTATGTCTCATGTATGAGATCAGGAGCACCAAGAGGTAAAACCTCTGGGTTATTCAAGAGAAGAAATCTTTGCATCAGATAAATATGGTAACATGATGTTGTATAGATCCTTATGGACAGTAATCATGCAGTAGTTTTATTGGATCTGAAAGTCCTTTGCATTTATAAACTGTCAGTGTAGCAGACATATTTTTGAGATGTGGAGATTTTTACGTCTGTCTTTTATATTTCAATTGCTTGCAAGGACTACCTGCTAAAATAAGTCAAGGCAAACATTTTCATAGAAATTATTCATTGCACATTTAATGTAACRAACAGTTAATACAATATCAAAATTAAATAGGCCAATAAGCTAAATCTCTCTCTCTCTCTTTCTCTCCCAGAATTAGAGGAACATTATTGTAATTATTGTAATTTAATTCATATGTACATTTGCATACAAAATGTCATTATTCAGGTATGCAGTAAGTAATTAGTAATGACCTCATCTTAAAAAAACAAGTCAATTGCAGTCAATATTTTTTACTTTTTTATCAGAAATCCAAGCATTTGAAGGAGTAGATTTATTTTTTTTCTGTAAACATAAAATTAATATGTACAGGTTACACCAATCATTTCTTTTCACAWCCAAATACAAAAAAATTGGTTTTGTCAGTATTACAGATTTTTCTTTTCTGTGGAGAGTAACTAGTGTTTATTTCTTTAATGACACACAAAGGGAATACAATGAAAGATTTGTGGTTTTGGTTGCATTGTTAATGAAGCCTGATTAGTGAAGTGAAATAYAGCAATAACAAAATGTCAGATATGCATTATTATTGTTTTTTCTTTTGCAGTATCAAATGGCATGACTAYCTGCAAATCCTGGGACTCATTCTATGTGTTGCTTTACTTTCCATGCAGTGTAATTCCAAAGGTTTTTATATTCTATCATAAGATTTTTGCAGAAAAGTATAGTGAAAATAAAGTAGTGTGGGAAGTGTGAAAACAATAGGCAAAACTTCTTGGTCTCTCAATGCATTGTGGATACATACAAAAAATATTCTGAAAGAGGAAAGGGAGAGAAAAATAATATATGAGAATGATAATGTATTTTCTGTACATGGATAAATTATGCTTTTATGATCAAACACAATCATGGAGACGTTTGTCATCAAAATACTGACCTGCTTTAGAAAATGTCAGACTTCAGAAGCCAAGTGCTTTTTCTGTGTTTCTCAGATTCAGAAAGGAATAAGCTGAGGATTACTTGTAGTAGGACCTGCATCTTTTAAAAAAAAAAAAATTCCTGTTCTATCCAAGCCTGCAAAGGAGAAAACAACATTTCTTCTTTTGCAAGCAACACAAATCCACTTCAGCCCACTTTCTCACAGTAGAATATCTCCACATCAGATTTCCTACTCTCGTGTGCACTGTAAATTTTGAAGTACATAACCTCTGGATATTTGAAGGAAGTAGGAATCCTTTTTTTTTTGTTTTCTTTTCTCCTTCATGTCTACTATAATCCTTAATATTTATATTGCAACTGTGTCCCAAGGTTAAAGTCAGAATCAATGGTTCTTAACTTTAAATCTACTGCAGAGATACAAAAACTCTACTCGTGGCTAAAAAGAAATGACTGGACACATAACATAAAACTACATCAATACAGGAATACTTTAAAAATTGAAAAGGCTTCTTTCCCTCTAAACATCAAAGTATATATGGCAGAGTTATTTTTTTAAAAAATATTGTTTACAGAAACCTGAGACAGCCATTTACCAACAAGCAAAATGTTTGAGTATCCATTCCCTGGAATTTTTGGAGTTTATATAAATGTGCACATAGATAGATAGACAGACAGAGAGATACATGGAGTGCACATTTCAGTCTTTACTGGTAAAATTAAAATTAAAATATATTGAATCATAAAAAAATTGAAGTACTAAGATTTTTCCTTGTTTGCAATTTTTGATTATTTTTTTCAGGGGTAAACAACCATCTACTATGCTAGAAATTCTTCAAATGAATGATGAATGAATATCTGAACAACTTGTATGCTGACAGTCAAAATCCCCTTTCACTGTTCACATGCTGTAATAAGTAGCTATGTTCAATGTACTGGACTATTTTGCCAATCAGTTTCATATATTYATGTTTGGTCTCCTGGCTGCTCACCTTTATTACAAAATTAAAAACAGGTGTGTTATGTGAAGTTTATCAGTTGGTGTTTTTGGTTTTGTGGGGGTTTTTTTTGGTTTTTTGGTTTTTTTTTGTTTTGTTTTGCTTTGTTTTGTTTTTTTGTTTTTTGTTTTTTTCTCTTTGGCTTTAGGTTTATTTGTTTGTCTATAAAAGAGATTCCATGTAATGCATCATAACGCTTTTCATGCCAATACACTGTTCTACATGATTACACTTTCATCAAAATAATCCCTTYGGTTTAAATAAGATCACAGTATTTCTTACAGAGTAACACTCAGAAATCATAGTAGCTATAGAAACAACCAACTTTCCATCTAACACAAGTGTCAAGCACAATGGTGGTTGGGCTAAAACAAAAATATAAGTGGAAATTTATTTTTCTTTCAATGTTGCTCATATTTGGGATCACTCTAGACCTCTCAAAAGTTAATTACTGAAAAACCTGTATTGCAAAGATTTTAAAAATTAACTATCTGCCACACAGAAATTTTCAAAAGAATAAAAATTAGATGTATAACTGGCTTTTTATTTGGTACAAAAAAGAATGCAAAAAAGAGGTTCTAGGATACATATTTATATATAAGACTTATAGTAGGTATATTCTCTGCAAATKTCATTAATTGGTGGCTTTGTTTGTGGGAAAGTTTATTCTTAAATAAACAGGTTTACTACYAGGAACTCACAGTTTTGGTTTTGTATTTTAAATCTTACAGTCTCACACTCTGGCAGAGAGTARTTGAAATAGTTTGATTTTAACATTATGCCAAAGAAGCATTTGTGCCACATTTTTCAATAAAGAGGAAAAGAAAGATTTACACTGGAATTTCTGTATTGATACTGCTACATCTCTGTGTGCAGTGTTAGAGTCTTGCTTATATTTAGAAATTTGTCTTCAGGTTCATTATTTTTTATATAAACTTTTCTCAGAATTCAACTCAATAATTTTGACTCCTTCATCTTCAAAATATAGCCACTAAATGGATCTAAAGAAAAACCAAGGAATACTTCTTACTAGATTTTAGATAACTGAAACAGAGATGCTAAAATCCAGAAACAAACCAACAAAAAAACCCTGAAAATAAATATTAACTGAAAATAAATATTAACTGAAAAGAAATAAATTAATATTCTTCTGTGGGATTCATGTTGCCAACTGAATATGCCTAGCTTTAGGGCAGAACTAATTCCTTCCTAAGGCAGTAATCTTAATATGCATCACACAAAAATATATTTATTTGTCTCTTTGGATTTTAAAGGAATCATAGAGTGACTAGATTAGATTTAGACATTAGTTCTGTAGGCAATAAAATTTAGCTAAGACTATTATATTTGCAGATACCACTTCTACTAAGAGAAGTCCTTGAGATACCATTAAAAGTAGGGAATTCTTCCTAAGAATTACTGTGATAAATGTTCCTAAGACTTAAGGCATATTCAAGACAACCAGTCTGTGTTTGAGACTGGATAAAGGGTCTGTGTCCCTGGTCTGACTCTACTCCTGGAAGAGAATGTATTTTCTAYGAAACTTTCAATAATTAATATTTCCCAACCATATTCTTTCAGTATCAGCACATTGGCTGAAAAATTGAGAACCAAGGATAACTGCATAAGAATTAGTTTTTAATGAGAAACAGAAGGGTTTGGCCACTTGTAAGATATTGTTTTAAAACGTAATAAGCTGTAGTTCTATATGTATGCAAGTTGTACTTGGGTTTTTGGGGGGAAGCTGAAACAGAACACAATGTCTGCAAAGCAGACAACATCTGAACTCCCGAGAGTCCTCAAATTTGGGACAGGGCAATGAGGGCAGGGAATCCAGTCTTTCTTAGTATTTCAGAAACATAAAATCCATGAATTTATAAGTGAGAAATTTGGGGAGGAACTCATTGCAGCATAATATGGTAAAAAAATGAATGCATTAATAATCCAAAGAATTATGATTGTTTTATTTTCTTTTGTTCAATTTTTTAATGTAGTTACTCTGTTGAACTCATCTGGGATTAACTCAAATTCATGTTAGAGTAGTTCTGAACACYATTTAGCCCACAAGTGATAACACAGTTGTCTAGCTATTTATTTAAGTCTATGGATTTCATTGTTACTTAAGATTTTTTTTCTGTTGTTTTTCTTGCATTCTTATCTGCTAAAGTAGATTTATTTTCTACTGTAACATTTCCTCAGCATTTAGTATTCTTCTGAGACTATTGTTTTTGTTAAAGAATGGCATTGTCATCAGGGAAGATACTGCTCGTATTTAAAGCACATGCTTCTCCATTAGTTTTAGATTTTTGTCCTGATAGTGACAGATGGCTTTGGTYAGATTGATATATTCTTTCAGTCAAATGTATATGCGTGTGCAACAGAAAGGAAAAAAACCCAAGAAATATTGTTTTATTAAAAACAAATAAGAAAACTATAAGAATCCAGATCAGGACAAAAGGAAAATAACTATTTTTTATTCTTATCTTCAAAAAGAAACCCCAGAAAGTTATACAAAGTTGTGCTATAATTTACTGATAGAGAGAGAAAATTTGACAAAAGCAGTAACAAAGAAAGAACTAGTTTTTTTATAATAAAGCTATAGTGTGCATCTAGATTTAAAGGCACTTTGTCTTTCTGAGAAGGTTTTGCTTAGTCACATCAAAAAAGTATAATCTTTTAAAAACAGATAATTAAAATCAGATTTTAAAAATCAGATTATTAAATTCAGATTACTAAAGCAAGGTGTTAGTAAAGAATGAATGAAATTCAGAAATATTTCAGGAATTAAAGGAAAAGCATTGGAAAGAAATGATGAAGTAGATTTATCAGAGTTGCAAGAGCAAAGGAGAAAGAGTAAGAAAAGCCTTTATTGTGAAGCTAGAATAAAAAGAAAATTAGAATATTGGAGGATAAGAGTCACGTGTAATATACTAAAAAAACCAAAAACAAACCAAGGAGAAAACAGAAAGTTAGAGGTATATGGGCACTTCCAGCAGCAAGGTAAGGGAAGAGAAAATAATAGTGAATTAAAGAGGAACAGAAAGGAAAGGAAGAAAGAAAGAACTGGAACAAGGACTGAAGAGAAGGCAGAAGGTTGTAGGAAGGATATTTAAACTGCACAAGCCTGATTAGCAAAGTGTGTTTACCTAGCTAATTAAATAATTCTTGATATAGTTTCCAGTGCTCATTCAAGTCACCTACTTTCTTCCCATCACCTGCATTTGCTCTTTCTTAATTGCCTGAGTATCACTGGTTAATAAAGGTGATTTTCAGAGTTTATGCCTCAACTGGGCCATATGTTCACTACCTCCCTTAAAAAGACAGTAAATCAGAAGTGGAATCTAATCTAATTCAAAAGTGTATATTATTCCAGCCTGTACATGTGTAAATAATGACCTACCTACTTAAAACTTGCTGAAACTTTACAGAGATAATTTGGAAAATGTTTATTTATCTAATTTTGACATATGTATACATTTAAATAGGCTTTGTATGCCCAGGGAAAGGTGGAGAGGGCCTTGTACCAGGACAAAGAAGAACGGCCTTAAAGCAAAAGACAGTAGGTTTAGATCAGATATCAGCAGAAATAAATTCTTTATTGAGGTAGTGGTGAGGCACTGGAACRGGTTGCCCAGAGAAGCTGTGATGTTCTATCCCTGGGAGTGCTCAAGGCCAGGCTGGATGGTTCTTTGAGCAACCTGGGCTAGTRGAAGTTATCCCTGCTCATGGCAGAGAGGTTGAAACTAGATAATCTGTAGGATTCCTTCCAACAGAAAACTTTCTATAATTCTATGATATTTGAAATCAACACCCTTTAAAGTAATATTAACTYTATCATACTTCAGGGGTACGATTTACTTTCAGATTGCCAGCATGTAAAAATAGGTGTTTAAACGTAAATAGTCAGAGTTTTTAGCCTCTCTTATTGTTTGCATAGTTTATACAGTCTGTGAAGACTGGAAAACAGTAGWGTTGATAAAGTGTACTTAATTTTATATCAATAGTTACTACAAAATACAATAGGTACTCAATTGCAGGAACTAATCTGGAACTGAAAACACCCATAGGACTTGAGTTTTCCTAAGTAGCTCATGTAGGTTTCTTAATGAACCCTGCTGGGCTTCCAGCTCCCCCTTTAGAAGGAGTGGCTTCTCTCATGAGATTTGGGCCACAATTTCCAGTCTCATGCATGTGCCCTTGGATAACCTAGGACRTCTGAAATGTTGCCAGACATCTATGTTAAGGTAACTGAGCCAGCCATCAGATATGGATAGCCTAAATGTCTTCAACTGAATTAATCACCAAGGCTTCCTTYATAATTAATGAAGGGAAATGGGTACTTCTAAGGAGCAATATATCTGACCTACTTTTAATATGAGGTGGATTTTATTTTAAAAGACCCTATTTCTTTTCAGTTAGGACAGCAGGAGCCTATGGGACCTAGCCTGAATATAAGGATGTGCATTATAGAAATCTAAATTTAGTTGCATAAGTCCTGTATAGTCCTGTAGAGATGTAAAGTCATCTTCTAAGGGCAGGATGACTACACAGAAACATTCAATCTTCAGATCAATTTGTTTTCAATAGAATAGACAAACAAATAAACTGGGCAAAGYAGTAAAAAATAGAAACAAACCAATCAGTTTCTGGTTATGTGTTAGAGGATAGAGAGATATTTTTCTTTCGAATACCTGGTAGGACAAAATGCACTAAAGTCACTAAATGAGATATATGATTTTTTTTCTTTTTTTTGTTTTAAGACAACACTCATATAGCTTTAATAAGGAAGCATTTCACCAGAGAACAGAGTGATATATCTTAGCCATAACAAACAAATAAAATGTAGGTGTTTGTGGAACTCATTTAGAATGATGCTCCCTGCTGTGTTTATGTCTAGAAGACTGCTTGAAAAAGCATTTAGATTTTAAACATTCAAACTACCTAATATTGGTTATGCTGATATGAATTATGCAATTACCTGTTTGATTCATTTTATAGAACTTTGCATTGCTAAATGTCAGACTCTACATCATTCCTACAAAGTTTTATCTAGTGGTGTCAAAATTAACAAGTTGTTTATGCATTACTACTTTTCAAAACTGCTTACAACTTATTCTCTATCTGGGATCTCCCAGGTAACATTCAAACTCGGGTCTTGCTTATAAATAAGACTCAGCTCCAGGTAAAAGAAAGCAGTTCTTTCATTCATTCTGTTGAARCAGTTCTTTCATTCATTCTGTTGAGGTTTTTCTACATTTATAATATAATTGAACACTCATTGAGGCAGGATACAAGTTTAATATTCTTCTTTGTTAAAAACAGAATTTGTAAAGAAAAAAAATAGAAAAGACTTTTCAAACTTGTTATAGCTAAAATTAAAATTGCTAATCTATGTTTTACAAATTTTACAAATTTTTATATAGGAACACAAGTTCTAAGATATAATGCTATAAAAGCTGAAGAATATATTTCTTAGAATAGTTCTGAACAAGGTATCTCCTTTTTTAAAAAAAAGTTTTCTCAATGTTACAGTCTTCAGAACACTGAAAATTTAAAATCAGTGAAAATTTCAGTGTATGAAAGTGCTCTCTTCAAGGGATAGAAAAATGCTAATATTTACTCATAATTCTTTGGGTTCAAACGCATGGCTACAACTTCCATGTGCATATATTATATATGAATGCATGCACACAAACTGCATGTGACCTCATGAATATATTCTTAAATGTATTTGTGTGCAAACAAAAAATATGTTGGCTATTTTTCCTACCACATGGTGCCATTTAGGATATAGCAAATGGAGATAAACAAGTAAGGGATATATCAGGTCACACATCATCACAGAGTGAAATTAGAATACTAGTGACAGAGAAATACAACAGTAGCTACATCCAACAGCAGTTACTAAAGAAACTTCATGACTTTTAAACAAAGCATTGGTAAGAATGTGACCTTGTAATATTCATTCAATATGGGTAGAAGTTTTACAGCTTCTCAGGAAGGATGCAATTACTTCTAGAAAACCAGCCTCTGCAGGTTTATGAATAAATGATGGATGATTAGCAGCATCACTATTAATCATAGACCATTCTCCTTGGCCACAAAGTACTACTAAAAATTGTAGAAGCTATGTTTTTTAACTAGTACATTGTTTATGTAAATGCRGGGTTGCTCAACATTGAGACTAATCACCAATCAAAGACTTGATCTCAGCCAAGTTAAGTCAGAAGGTTGCTATTTAAATAGGAGGAGCTGCTTCTTTGCTAAGTGATTCTTGTCCACAATGTCAGTTGAAGTGGCACAATTCATGTACAAGTATGAACAATTTACATGTATAACAAGATTTCAGGAAGTTTTGKTTTTTTTTCTTTTCTTTAAATATTCTCTTCACACTTTTCTGATACATTTGTTATTTCGTGCTAGAACCAGGAGATTTTAATGTGTGAAATGGTGTTTTGATGTTTGTTTTAAAATTAATCAGTCTGGAATAAAGTGGTTGGTTTTAATTAAAATAGTGGAAGTCCGGTGGTATGCTCTATCTGTCATGGTTTAAATRATAACAATGTTTACGTTCCCAATTCTTAAGCCAGTTGCAGATACAAGAAAGTAATTATATGATATGCAGTTCATTCTGTTCTGCAGYGAAACGGTCATTCACTAATATTGATGATCTTCAGCATAACTGAGGAGAGTAAGCGAGATATATATGATGGTAGGGATAATACTGTTCATTTTCATTAAATACTCTGACTTCTTGTCCAGCAAGTTTCTTTAAGTCTGCGAATGGTTTATTCGTTATTGGAAGCAGAGGACAAAACTTCCAGCATGTAACATTACAGATGTTGTTTTATTCATGTGAGGAATTTATACTGATTAAAAGATTCACAGTAGAACAAAACCTGTACTTGAAATTCTGAAATTAGTTTTGGAACATAAAATTTTAGCTGAGTGATGGGTTCTTGTTTTTATTAAATCTGGATCTCTGGTCATAAAAAATAGGAGAGCCTCCTGCATTAAGAAAAAAAATAAATTTTAGAGTGTGTAAATCATGAGTGCCATTGTAAAGTGTCATGGATGCTTTTGACCAATGGTGGGATCCATGTCATCAATTGATTTAAAACACGCCCTTTGTTCTTTAAGACGAAATAGTGAGGGATCTGAAAACCAAAACACTTTATTCACAACTGCATCCAATTTTATGGATTGCATGACTTCCCCTTTCTGTGTAAGAGAGCCCAGAATCCAGACGAAAAGTCGGGCAGATCAGCACAGTTTTTCCAGTTCTGCCTTATGAAGACCTGGGAAAGGGTTTTAGGGCTCTGTCAGAGTCTCTCAGGTTCTTCCTTTTCTWCATCCCTAATGAGCTCCCTATCTATAAGACTGGAAGCAGAATACTTCCTTGGTGATCAGGCYATTCAAATTGCACTAATGTTGTCTATTTTGAGTTCTCCTTTTTCAGAGCTCACTATCTTYTTACTCAGGACACCTCTGAAAGTTTGCTCTTCCTATGGTCAACAGGTTGTTTCTACAGTTTGTGTGACTATGTCCCTGATCACACAAAAACTGTTCAGTGTTAGTTCTGTTGTTTGGGACAGGTGGCCAAGCATAGTTCTCCTACTTTTTCTTAAACAACAGGTTGGTTATTTTGCCTATTACAGCAAAAGTTCATGGAGAGGATAAGCAGACCTTGATGCACCTGGAAAGAACTTATTCTGCTGATACAAGAATAGTATGCAGTACAGTGTGTGCTATGTACTGCTAGTTGCTGTAGGACTGTGGTCTCTTGCAGTACTTGGGTGTCTCAGTGGCATTTTTGTTAATAAACCAACACTCCCTGAGGACGTGGATGTCAGAAAGTCTGAAAGAAATAGAAAAATTCAATATGTGAAATATATCCAGAAAGAGTAAAATGACATCATTTCTTTTCTGTATGCAATCTCAAATAGTTTGTGTACAGCTGTAGATTTCATAGCTTCATTTCACTTCAGCTGCAACAGAATAAATACCAAACAGGTAGGTAATATATATAAAATGTAGCCTTGTTCTAAGTTGTGAAAAAATATTTATCAAACTAAGCCTACAATCAAGGTGATTCTTCTATTTTTTTTTTTTTTAATTCTAAAGAGTTAGAACCCTGTAAAAASAATGCGCAACAAATGCGCAGAAAAAGCAATTGAATGACAGTTTTCAACAATTTTGTTTGTTGTTGGTTTGGTCTGACAATAAATCTCAGATTTGCACAGAATTTATAGTTYTGCAGCCCATGTATTTAGCACAAACTGTATTATATACTCTCAATTTTCTTGATTTTCATGCCTATCTTCCAAAATTAGACAACCACAGCAAAACATGTGTCCAAATATACAACCCCCATTTACCTCCTTTGCCCTCACTAGCTGAATTTGCACCAAGCCAGCACAGAACAGAATACTGTTTAGAGTAGCATTCCTCTTATGCTATGCAAAATTCTGTTTTGAACTGAACAAGTTATTTAAAACATGAGTTCAATATGTAAAGCAAAGTACATTTATATATGGCAATTACAGYTTTCTTGGTTACACCATGTCATGTCCTTTGTTATTTCTTTTGAAGAAGGGTGTCATAATACTGTATTTTGTGTTTTGTATCTCAGTGTTTCAGCTGGCATATTTTTCTACTAAAAATTTTATTTAAGTATGTTTAATTTGCTGATACTTASAGGCATTAAGACTTCTACTAGAACATATCAGCTAAAATTATTTTCTTACTGCTTTTATCCTTTTGTTAATGACTTGGAACATACTTTTTTACTCCTTAGCTCTAACAATTAGCTGTAGAAAGGCTAAGGGCTATAGTCTCTGAAGATCTGAGATGGTATAGTGGTGAATTTTAAAGACTAATTTTTCTTCTTGCTTAACTGATACAATATACACCTTCAGCTACAAATCAGGTCTCCTCATGCAGCTTCTAAAGACTTGCAAAAAAAGTAGGTGCTGAACTTCCTAAGTCTGAGGATGATTGTAAATGACATATGGGTGTCATAGTTTACCTGTGACTTACCTAGTAGTTGAGAAATTAGTTTGYTGCCCAGATTTTCTGAATAATTATTGGAAAACAAATTTTAATTCTAAAGAAACCATATATTCTAAAATAAGAGTAATTGCCTAAGCAACTGCTGCAGGCTAAGGGACAAAWTCAGGTGGTAAAATATACATACATAGTGTGATTTTAGGTCTTACCTCTCTGTGTTATCACAGCAGGTCTTCTAGCTGTTGCTTYTGAAGGTTCGTGTTATGTCTGTCAGACCTGTAGAGACATTTCAATTTTCTCACTGCATCTAAAATTGTACTAAATTCCTGTATTTAGGTACCTGACTTGTTTACTTTTATATAGTAAAGTCATGTTCATTCTCTCCTTTTTCTGTTTCAATTTTTCAGTCAAAATATCAAGCTTTTCAGYTCATCTCAAAGCCTATTACCTCCTCTTACTGTCACAAAGAAAGACGTTGAGATAGAGCAGATGTACATGTCTGATCTTTCCTGACTTWTTTGTCCAATATTGGTGAAAAGTCTTCTTTGCTCTAGATTTTCCCAGCAACCTGAGTGGTCTAGGACTCCTGAAGATCATTTTACAATAAAGACCAATGTGAAAAAGGTACTGCCTACCTTGGCCTTTTCCTTAAATTTTGTCAAATAACCTTCTGTGTCATTTGGCAGCCTGTCCACATTTTCCCTGATGTTTGTTTTGCTCCTGATAAACCTGTCCACCAAAGGGGTTCTTGTTGCTCTTCACATAACCTGCCAGACTTTATACCAGATGAGTTTTGATTTTCCTGACCCTGTACCTGACCACTCAGTGCCTGTATTCCTGGGTGAGTTAAACCTTTATTGACAGCCTACGGKATTCCTTTCATGTCTGAGTTTTGCCATGAGATCCTTGTTCACYGCCATGAACACTGCCAAGGTCCACTGCCACCTTTCCTTGACTTTCTATATTTTTGGGGTTGGAGGAAACAATGCTTGAAAAACACTAATTTGTATGGGTGCATTTGGAATAACATTGGAAGCTTCAAACTGACTTAATGAATTTTGAGAATACATAATAGTCAAATCATCGACATGCAAAATATAACCCTCTTGAAGGGAATTAAAGTTTTGTTTGTAGCTTCATTTCTGAGTTTTATTTTGAAGAGCAAGGATTTCATCCAGTAATAGGCCTAGTCTGGACACACGATATATGAAGTTTTTTCCTCTTTCATTAAAGTCTCTCTGCCAGTCAGTTTCCGTTAATAAATCAATTATGTGTGTAGTGGAAGATGTAGCTGTCGTGTCTTCAGATATCATCTTATATCTAAGCTATGAGAAAATCAGAATTTTGAAAGGGATGCAGAATTTGAGAAAGGATTTGACTCCCTTAAAGACTGATGATAGACATTATATCAGCAGTATTATATTGACTTCTCTCTTAGTTATGAGGGGATAATCTGTTAGTTCAACAATTCAGGTCAGTTCTAGGAATATCACTGTCTTTGTAATCAATGACATTTTCGCTGGCTGCCGTAGGAAAGACTAATATATCTGTGATGCAAAAAAGAAAATTACAACTGCTTTAAASTCTTATAATATCTGATGATGGACACATTATAAAGGGTCTAAAGCCAATCTTTTTTTTGATGATTGCAAAATTATGACTCTGGCAATTGGTCAGGTACAGACAGATCTGCTATTTATTGCTGCCTGTTATCATCATTTCCCACAAAAAGATTTTATTATAATTTTTCTTAAATTTCATTCTGGGATTACWTATTTTAATTTATTTCAGAATGGCAACTCTGAAAGTTTTTAAAAGAAATTATTCTCTTCTGACCTTGMCTTTCTGAATGTCTAAATAGCTGCTTAGGAAAGAGATTGCAGAAGAAGGGCACAGAGTTGTTTCCTATGGAGTTTATCAGTGAGTGGCGTTCAAACTGATAAGACATTTCTTTAAAATGCTGACAAAAATCATCTAAGGGTACCATTCAGTTCTAGACTGCATATACATATGCTGTAGATGCTTACCTGTAGACACAGAAATGACTGTCGATATGTAAAGAAAATATTAATATACATTTACATTATAGATACTGGACTAACAGGTCTTGATTCAAGATTTTAACACATAAAAATCTGTTACTATATGAGATATTCTGGAATACTTGTGTGGTTAAATTGTGACTCAGGAAATCACTATTTTTAATACCTCTCATATATATAAAAATCAGACACAAAGGTCTCAGATACATTTAAGTGGACAGCTTWATCAGCTATTTCCTTTGGCCAGGCTGAAATCTGTAAGACTAAGAACAAATTATATAAGCAACATTTAAAGATTATTCTTAGTGCATATGAACACCAATTAAGCCAACCAGTCTCTTCAATGAAGTAACATATTTATTTTAGTGTATATGCTAAAATATTAGGTATTGCTAGATAGATTTCTTTCAGKTTCAGATATCTAGGTGTGTTTGTACATATATTTAAGCTTTAAATACACATACACATGGAATGCGTAAAAAAACCCTGARGGAAGTTATTGGGTTTTTTTCTGTAAACTAACACAGCAGGCAAGCTCCTCAGATAATATAAAATAAGGCCAAAGACCACTATTGTAGTAAAACTTGATGGGGATAAGCTTTTTTTTTTGTATATTGCCCATAATATTATGTGAATTTCTATATATATTTATATTTAATTGAAGCTAGTTTTCTCAAAACTTGCTATCACTTCCTAGAACAATGTTAAACAGATTTTCACCAACTAGTCAGATACCTAATTTCCACTGAAGTCAGAAGTCATGTTCTAATATACCTTTTGTACTTAGATAATTGAGGGTTGTAGATGAGAACTGAAGCCCTGACTCTACAGAGTGGGAATAATAGTACTGCTTTACCTCAGAGACCTATGAAAAGACACGTATCATGAGGTGTATTAATGAGTGCTGTGAAGCATTCAAATGTTGAAGTGAGTGCCATAAAGGTCAATACAAAAATTATTAGTCCCATCTTTAAACAAGACTGAATAGTGCAGACTAAATAATAGTAACTGGTGCCAACTATGCAGTAATGAAGAATAAAAAAAAAGCACAGTAGCTTCTCATTAAATGATCATAATCTAGAGTGTATAGGCGGAGTAGAAGCATATCTTTTGTTGGGAGGTGTATAAGAATAGGTGGTTCTATGATTAGAGTGAACTCTACTGCATGTAGTTAGGGAGAACAATTATGTTRTATGTGTGTATTAATGTGTGCATGTTTGTATCTTCCAAATTTTGTCATTTTCTAATTCTTCAGGGTGTGAAAGAATGACCYCAGCGCAGATCTATTTTGATAAAGGCTCCCTCTGTATGTGTTATGTATGGACACAAGAGGTTCTCAGGATTGTAGATGAGGAGATAGGACTCTGAGATAAGACTATTGCTTTAGAATTCTCAGCGCGAAAGGCATAAAATCTAAACAGTACTTGAAACAAAAAAAGGACATCTTTGTGCTGTGTGTGCTGTGGTTCTTGTTATTTTGTCTTTTCTTGATAAGAAATAACAAACATTCTAGAGGAAAATATAGTATTATATACTGCAATAAGTCACAGGCTTTTAAGTTCATATTGAGCAAAATACTGGATCATGCATTAATATGTTAATCTAATTAATTTTCAAAATTTGGACCTTAAATTTTAGAACTCAAGCGGCTAAACAGTAGCATATCAAGATTTGTATTTTTTTTAATGACCAACAGATATTTTGGTGAAAGGAGTTGACAAGTAAAGTTGCTAAACTTATGAAAAAATATTCTTCCTAGAAGTGAGCTGTAAGCTAGGCCAAGAAATGAAAAGAAATAATTTAGCAAACAGAGAGAGAGAAAAATAAAGAAAACATAGAGCAAAGCCACAGAGTAYAGTTAAGTATTTTCCAACCATTTCTACTGAAAGTTTAAAAGGTTTTTGGTAAGAATTTTAAGTAAGGTTTGCAAGTAAGCATAATACTGTTACGTTCACATATTTATCATTTAGAATAAAAATATACCCACTTTCTCCTCAGTAGTCCAACAATGATCAAGGTATTGACCAATTCCTTATTATTAACTCATCATCATTATTATTATTATTATTATTATTATTATTATTATTATTATTATTATTATTATTATTATTTTATACTAAAATGTATAAGTAGCAGTATTTCACATTAAACCTTTAAGAATTCTGTATTCTGAGTAACAGTGTTCAGAGTATATAGGTCTGAATATGGGCAACTGGGATACTTTTACTGCTTTCATCTTTAAATATTTATGATAAGAGAGAAAACCTGTGCACAAAGAAGAAAGAAAAGAAGAGGAAACATATTATATTTATTAGACTGTCTTGCTTCATTTCTTTCTCTTTTTAGTGTGCTGTGGGATCTCTGGTTGCAGTCTGATGCCTTGTCATATTTTATTAGCCCAGGGTTTCAAATTCAGTTTTCTCATCTTTAAAGCTGTCATCRGGTGATATAATATTTACTTTTCAGAACTTCATTAGATTTTTCCAGGTTTGGTGAAGTGTCATTTTTAYTTTTTAAAGACAGTAATTAAGAAAAATCATTGATTAAAAAAATCACTTAAGCTCCTACATAAATTTTTGTTTAATAGGACACATATACACTGTATTTTTGAATCATTAATCCTGCAGCCACTTAAATTGAAGCAACATTAATGTTCCAGGTAATTTCTCTGACAGCAAATCAAAGTTATGGTTGCACTTCTCAGGGTGAGACTTTTCCCTGATCCACAGGTGTCAAACAGTGATAATAAATGTGGGTGCTTTGTAATCTGTTCAAATAAATATTTTATTCAATCTACACGGACATATTAATTTTGATGGTATTCTTTACTGCATTACTTTTTAGCAGCACTCTCCATTTAGTATAGGGCTTTGCACTATTTACAGACATTCTATTCTGACTATAATTCAAGTTGTCTGTTCCATTTTTTAAGAGCCACAACTTTGGATGAGTCAAATGAAAAGATGATTTTCATATCCCTTAATGTGAATTCTACCACCAGCAATCCTAAAATACAGTTAGATCACATATTTAGCCCTAAACCCTTGAGCTAGAATACACCTGTAGAAAAAATAAGTAATATGATAGTTTCAAAAATTACTATTAAATAAGTCTAGATAAAATATTTAGCTCACCTTAAAATTAAAGCACCAAATTGAGTGCACTACTCAAAGTAAAAGGGTAAATGTTTTTTCTTTGCTGCTGTTGTGAATTCCTAAGCAATGAAAAGAAAGCAAGTAAATACAAGTGGAAACAGTTCCTTATAAAGGTGAAATTACTTTAATTTAAAGGTAAACGTTTAAGAATGTGGGAAAGGTTCTTCAGCCAATGAATAATTGAGGAGTTTATTACCTTAAAAATGGAATAGGTAGACTTCCCATATTGTTTCCAGGCTTCCTATTATCGTTTTGGTTACAACCTTTATAAAATGGCATTATTGACTCCCAAGAATGTCCACTTGAAGTTAACAGTTTCTTTTATCATAAGAAATAGTGCTTTAGAGAGTTATTGGAATAAAATGGCCATAGTTTAAAATGAGCTGCTGAAGAAAGTGGTATAGCTGTTGTTGGCAAAATACCATTTGTGCTGACATTGTGCGGAACATTCATACAGCTATGAAAGATCCTGCAGCTTGCTTAATTAAGTGGGGAACATTATGATCATTTTTACTTCACGGTGCAGAACTGCAGAATTCTCATAGAGGCAGAGTGGTATGTCTCTCATGAAATATCTACTGGAAGAGATACTGAATTTTATGGTGGTTTCTGACTTATGAGAAGTATTTTTAAATCTTCTGTAAGTACATGTACAGAACATCCTGGTATGAAATCTGCCATTTAAAACTATTCAATGAGTCTCTCTTCAGTATCATCAAATAATTCCAATAWATTATAAAAATTTGTCACTGGACTGGAAGATTTAGAAATAAGGACATGTATTGTGAGTTAAAATGTGTAAGTTTGAATTTTTCAGGATTTTTTTTTCCTAAATTGCATTACATCTGTTACTTGCCCTGAGTTCTTCTGGTCCTCTATTATCCCAATAACTACTTAGCAATTAAATATTTACAGTATTTTACAGATGTTTTATTTTAATTCATTTTTTTTAAGTTTCAAGTTATAGTTTATGTTTCTAGTATATAAGTAAAACAGCCTTTAGAAAACAAAGTTCTTTATGGTCAGTAAATAATTTTATAACTTTTTCAAATACTATTTGTGATCCATTCTTACCATTTCAAACATACAGATGTATGTTCAATACATATGGYGTTATGTTCAAAGAGACATCTTGTAAAAATTCCTATTTGTCTCAATCCTRTTGCACCTATACCAACAATACATTATTAGGTATTGGTTTCAGTGAGAAAAATCTCCTCTATTTATTTTTCTATTATTTGAATACATTCAAAAAAATGTCCTTAGTAAGACTGGAAAACTGGAAAATGATTATAAAGAAGTTTTCCTATTACCAAAAAAAACCCAAAACCAAAACCAAAAACAAAAACAACAAAAAAAAAAAGCCAAGGTGTTTTTTTCATTAAAATGTCAATTATGTAAATCCAAGTGCATACAAGTACTTTTACAATCTGTACCTCAATTGTGACTGTCAGCTGGATAATATTAGTTTTTTGTTGGAAATACTTTCTTGTTAGTATCTTCGGGGCATGGAAATTTTCCTCGATTGGCTTTTATAAACAAACCTCTGTCATACTCTGCTGTAAAACAAGAATTATGAAATGATGAAATATATGACCTTATAGCAGTATTTTTGACTGTGGCTCATTTCTTATTAAGCCACACTAAGCAATTGTAAATTCTTCACACTTCTGCAGCTAGAGTATTTAAAAGGAGAGTTTCTACTCTCCTATGTGTTTACTGTGTTTTACAAGTCTTATTATAATACAGAGAGTCTTCTGAGAACTTGAATAATGTCCTTCTTGAAATACACCTTTTCCATTTCCGTTACAGAAGTTACATTTAGATTGACAAATTAAATGGCATTGAGACATATTGTTGTGGGACAGCCCAAATTAATTCTGTTAAACACATTTCAAAACAGGGTGGATTTACACAAAAGTCTGTTGGGATAATGTTTCTTACTCTAAGCCAATTCTAAACTCATGGAAAATATTGACTGGGAGAATTGGACTAAGCAAAATCCCTGACAGACACTCTTCTAACCTTTGAAGAGTGTGTGTATGCTTAAGTTTCTGTACTGGGCAACATTCCCTGCCAATGTTTATCAGAGATATCTGATGGCATAAGTGAACACGTTGGCATTTTAAAACATACAATTAAAGTGAGACACAGAGCTTTGAAGATTAGTCTGTTGTCAGTTGGTTTAGATAAGACAACAGATTTTCTCTTAGGAGAAGCAAAAATAGTTTTGGCAGTATAGTTAAAAGTCCGTAATTTTTTTTCAAGAGAGGCTGCATAATAAAAAGTAAAAAAGAAAAGCAAACTTGTCACCCAAAAAAAAAAAAAAAAAACAACTTTGTGTTTCCAGGTTGACAGTAGCTGAACACAAGCATCAGGGTCCTGGAGGGGAAAGGAAGAAGTTCCAGCTGAAATGCAAGACAGGCTCTGTGTGGGAGAAGAGAGGTAGCATGAGTATTTTTAGGTTTATAAAGACACTTCTGCTGTTTAAAGAAGGATATCAAAATGGTAAAAATGGTAGCACAATAAGGCTGAGTTCCCATTTGTGGGATATTTCATGTTGTCTGGCTCAAATAAAATTCTTCGTACAGTTATATCTCATTAAGCATACTGATTAATGGTGTGCTGGTGGGAAGCACCAGAAAAACTTGCAGTTCTTGTGTTTGTGCATTTCAAAAAAGGTGAGAGGTACAACTGTTCTGTGCTTCAATCAGACCTGGCTTAATCTGG
This sequence comes from Cardinalis cardinalis, assembly GCA_014549065.1. Classification (NCBI taxonomy): domain Eukaryota; kingdom Metazoa; phylum Chordata; class Aves; order Passeriformes; family Cardinalidae; genus Cardinalis; species Cardinalis cardinalis. Next base: position 1,065,711 of record JACDOX010000048.1, on the reverse strand, counting down.
AATGTTACTTGCCCGTCCCGCTGTGTACTGATAACATGGATCTTCCAGTCTGTTACTTCACAGTAGGATGTTTGCTTGRAAAGCTGGTCATGGATTTAAGGATAAGCAGCACAGTGGTCTGATAATGGCATACACTACACACAAGTSGGGGAGCTTTCAAGTACTTTCTAATGCAGTTTACGTAGATTAACACAAAACATTAAGATGTGTCTTGAGATACACAGAGTTTTATAGAGATGGGACACAGGATTCATTTTGCCCTGAAGCAGAAAATAATTTTCAGTATTTCTCTCAGGACAGAGGGAAGGAGGCAGTGTGCTAGACGGACAACACCTATAGACAAAATGTCAAATAAAAAACATCACATTTTAAAAAATAAGATTTCAGAAAAGAAAAATATGGAAAAAATATTATAGCTTCAAATAATTCTAAAAAGACAAATAAACCCTACTCTTAAATATTTTACCTCTACTTTTAACAAGGCACAATTATTTAAAACCCTTAAAAGAATAGGCTTTCAGGTAATGCAGAGATTATATTTCCCTGTACCACTTAATTAAAATGTACCAACAAATGTAAAGTGAACCACAGAGGATATTTAAATGCTGCAAATAAACCTACACTAATGTACTTAGCATCTGATTTTGTTACCACAAACGACACTAGTGCAAAGGAAGTGTAATATATAATGGTAATAGCAAAATTAGATATTTAAAAGAAATATGATACTTATAGCCATTAATGAGAAGTACTTTTTCACACTGAGGATTTTGAATGCTGAGTTATTTACTTGTGCTATTGATCCAGATAATGATGACTTTCAGTTGTCTTGCCCCAGTAAGCAACTGGTGAGATCTGGGTGTCGAAATGCCTATGGGCAATGAGAGACTGCCTCAGATCTCAGATTTATGAACTTCCCACATATGAAATTGCTTCCTCACCCAAGTCTTTATCCTCTAAACTTATTTATCCATTATTTTTGCCATGTTAAAATTGTGTCTTAGAATGGTTGAAAAATCACTCTGAAATTAGGTAGATACATGATCATCAGGGTTTTTTCTTTATGTTCATTCACTGTATGTTTTTACTTAAAATAAAACAGAAACTAGAATTTTTTCTCCATTTCATTCAATTTATCTTTCTATAATATAATTGTTACAGATGAAGTCAACACAAACTGTGACATAATATTGACCAATAATGTAATGGGTTGCATAGTTTTATAAAGAAGCAGACATTTCATCTGATCGATTGAAAATATTGTTAAGCTTTTTTTAAATTATAAAATTATTTTACCTTTAATTCATTTATATATCTAAACAACATCAGCAATGTCTTCCTTCTCTGGCAGAACTATTGTACAGCATTGCAAACTGCTTTTTTCTCTCTGTAAACATATGTATGCTATACATGAAAAGCTGAATCAAAGTAAAATCAGTAAGTATATTTCAATCAGTAAAAGAAAATATCTTAAATTTTAACTGAAATGTTAATATTTCTTCTTTTGAGTGGAAGCTTCRGATGCCTTCTACCTTCAAGCTTTTTCTGTCATCTTTGCTTTCATCTTCCAGGTGCAGAAATTTCCKGTGATGGGAATAGTGATGTACTTGGAATTATATTGTAGGTTGGTAGGCTAGAACAGAACAGAATGCTGACCTATTATGTAGTTAGCTACTCCCTGTAAGCTGTCACACTTCCATTTTGGGGTCCTATGATATTTTAAAAAGTCTTACTTTATTCTTTTTTTTTTCATTGTCTGTTGGTTTGTGGTTTTTTTGTTAAATCTTGGAATGAAAAAATTATTTGCAAACAGAAATTCTTTAATCTCCCAAAAATTATCTTTGTCATTCTCTTCTAGATTCCTCATTTTCTCTCATGTTCTGAGTATTTTGTCTGTTGTAATTATGAAGACAAGTTAAAAAAGTAAAATGAATTTAAATAAATATTTTTATTTGATTAAGAAAAATATTTGGAGTGGATTAACAAGATTCTTCATACAGAGAAAGTCATGTCAAATGATATTTTCAATGGCATGTTCCATTTTAATAGCTTTGAAGACTTTGATCTTGTTTTCATCTCATTAATAGCTGTGGTATGTGATACAATTTTGAAAGAAACACTGTTAGTAGGAGAAAGTGTATTTTGATGCTTTTTACATACTTTCCTTCGTTACAAATTAAGACTTTTCAAATACCTTCTTCCTGAAGAAAACAGAATCARTGTTTGTTTGTTATTATGGGCATTTTGGATGGAGTATTAGCTGTAAAATCCTAATACCACATAAAATATGACCTGACATGTTCTGAAAAGGTCATCAAGACACTGTCATTCCTAAAGGTTACTATTCTATTCCTAAACTAATTTTTGTGTTTGACCTGCCCTATTGAAATCTTCACTGACAGATATTCTTTAACCTCCCTACATGATATCTTTCCAAGATCCACTGCCTCTATGTYTGGAAAATATTTTCAATAGCATTTTTGTATTATAGCTTGTAGATAATCTGATTTAAACTAGTTTGTATTTCTATTGTCAAAAGTTTTGTTACCAAGGATAAGGCTGATCTATAATAATCACCCTCCATTTTTGAGTATTACCACTCGCTTATACTGTGACTTCTGGTTTTCTGGTAGTACCTTTACCCTAGGATGAAATTTACACGCCTTCACTGGCCTTTATTTGGCAGTTCACAGTTACCAAATAAGTGCTGGGGCAGGAGGGGAGAACCAAAAATGAAGAGAAAAAAAAACAAATCAAAACCCCACAACCCATAAAAATGTGTCCCTGAAGGTTTTAGTTAGCACATATCTGAAAATTAGAAGCAACTTACATAGACAATATACGAACATGCAGTAGACCAGGAGAAATGTTACTTTACTTCCTGCAAGACCAGCAAAAAAAAAACAAACCTTGCTAATTGTCTGTTCTGTTTTTTATTTTCATATTCAATACAAATTTCAGGATTACTATAGCTTGAATTTTCTTTGGATTACTAAACAGGTACCAGGAAAACACAATTAAAAGGGACTGGGCAATAACAGTTCCTGTGTTAAAATCAATGGCATTGTCACCTAGCTTTAAGTGACTAACAAGACCTGAAATGGTTTTGTCACAAGTTTATCACCCCYTGAGAAGAAACTATTTCAGCTTTGAATTTTCTTCTCTTTAGATGGTTTTAAATAAAAATTCTCTGAGTTACAAGCCTTACTGTTCTGYACTGTGAACAGAGAAAGACTCCTGCAGAGGACAGGTCAAGTAAATTATGTTAGTTGGTTACATCTCAGTGAGACAGAAGCAAAACAAGCTAACAATGCTTATTACTTACATTAGCAGTGTGGCWCTTGTGTTACCAACATCTGGCACTCAGACAGACAGGAGTGGGACTGATATCAATGGAATTATATCAACATATAATATGTCTCCAGTGTAAATTACATTTGTCTTTCAGTGTCCCATTTTGAATTCTAGAACAGAACACAGACAGTCATTTTTATAAATCTTAAAAAAACCCAAAACAAATAAACAAAAATACCCCCAGCAAATGTTATTTCCAATAAAGTTTCCATAATTTTGGAGTATCTGCTTCAATATCAGGATGCTTATGCTWCCAAATATCTCATTTAGTTCCATCACTTATATCAAAAACATACCCAAAGGTGGTATGTTATTAATATTTTATCTGAGAAGGAAGAAAAAAAAGAGAAACGTGCATAACATTTTGTTCTTGCTGGGATTTAACAAGGATAATATTAGTGTATTTACTCATTTAGTATAAATTTTATTCTGAAAATACATAATGTCTTGTTCACTCATACTTGTAGCATTCTTTAAAAATATTTCCAGTTCAAGCCATAAAATATTACTTTATACATAAATAATTAGATAACTCTTCTTGACATTAGTTTACTTGTGGTACAAGAAAAAAGTGAGGAGAATGGGTGGCAAATGGATGTTAATTTCTGTATTGAAAGTAARATACATAGGAATTGAAAAGAACTCAAAACCAGCTTTATGAAAAAAATAGGTTAAACAGGAACAAATAGATTAAATACGCGGTCTGTTATAAACTGCTGTGATGAATGCACAAGCTGTTTTTAAAAGTAAGATAATTTTGGAAAGATTATGATAGATATAGTTACCTCTAAAAAGTGTCCTGAGCCGTAGACTAGAAAACAAGAAAATCTGTAGACATCACCAGAACTAGAAATTAGCCTGCTGCTTCCATTAGGGTATATCTGAACTTCAGTTGCAAAATAAGTAGTTGGATTCCAACAATTTTCTCCAAGGAAAATTAACTAGTCAAGCACCAAAAGAAAGTCAAGAGCAAGATATCTGTGTGATGTTGAACTGTGCTTGGTTTCTCTTCCACTACAAACTACGTTACAAAGGATTTTCTTGGAAACTGAGATCACCTGTGGAGAGAAGGGAAAGAAGATTCACTATACTATATACAAATCCATTCTAGCTTTCCTATTTAAACCTTTGTATTTGGGATCTAAAAGTACCTTAATATGCATAAAGTTTTATAACATTATATGTAAACATATAATATATATATATTTWTATAWATTTATATAAAAATATATATTTATATATAAACATATATGTAAATAAATATATATTTATGTATTGTATATATTTATATATATAATATATATAAATATATATTATATATTATATATTATGTTATATATATTTATATATACATATAATTTATATATATAACATATATATAAATTTATATGCCATATTTTACAGTGTTTCAACCTGAGAGGGAARTAATTTAATTTGTTTCATAAGAAAAGTACATTTGATTTAGATTTGCAGAATGTCTAATCTTTAAGAAAAATTAAAACAGGAAGGAAGAAGTCTTACACACCAGTATAGGGGACGTCTTTAGACTTTCACAGAAAGAAAGGCTCTCTGTTCTCTTTTTCCCTCTATCATGAATTTATTCATTTGTTTTGATAAAAAAATTGTAGCATGAACAACTTAATGAGCTATTTTCCAAAAGCAAAAGGCTAAAGATTTATTACACTCAATGGCTGTTCATGTTTACATGGTATAGAAGAGATCAGCCAGGGGAAAATCTCTAGAGGGTTAGTTTCAAAATTATCATTGAGTTTTAGCCTATTTTAGCTATGGCATATACATTATAAAATGCACTGTATGAATAATCAGTGTTCATGTATACCACATCAACCAGCCCAGAGGCTAAGAAGCCAAAATTGGTGTTTGATGTTTACACATAGATTCAAATAAGAAATGTACTTACTGTACTAATGGGTTTAAACTAAGATTACCTATTAATAAGTCATAATCTCTCATATAGCCTGAGGAGACACTAAACTGCAATATAAATAATATTTGCTTTAGAAATGTAATCACTGATGAATGACGGAAGTGTAGAAGATTAAATATGATGAAACAATATACTGTGTATCTTAAAACCAAGAAGACCTCTGATTTACCTAAAGGACCCAAAATTTAAATTGATTTAATGAGTTTTGGAAGCTAAAACAATTGTGCATTTTATTGAATACACTCAAGATTTCTTAGACTTTGTGTACGGTACATATAGGCAGGAAAACAACAATCATTATACTCTGCAAAACTGTTATGGATCCGTCGTGATTTAATCCCTCTAGGCAGCTAAGCACCACAAAGCTGCTCATTCACTCTCCAACTGTGGGATGAGAAAGAGAATTAGAAGTGGAAAATGCAAAAAACACGTGTGTTGAAAAAAAGCAAAAACCACTTGGGTTGCACTAAGGTAGCTTAATAGCTAAAAAAACAGCTGTGCATGCATGGAAAGCAAAATAAGGAATAAATTCACTCCTTCCCCTCAACAGTGTTAAACAATGTCCAGGGAAGCAGAAATCCATCTTGCATAATGATTACTTGGGAGGACAAATGGCATCTGGAAATCCCCACAATTTTCTCCTTCCCTGTAACTCTTATTGATGAGCCTGACTTCACATGATATGGAATATCCCTTCGTTCTGTTGRGTCAACCATCCCAGCTCTGTCCCCTCCCAATTCCTTGTGTACTCCCAGATTCCTCACCTGTGAGGCAGTTTGAGGAGCAAGATAGGCCTTGACGCTGTGTAAGCACTGCTCAGAAGTAGCTAAACCATTGATGTGTTATCAGCACTGCTTTGGTAACAGACCCAAAACACAGCACCATGTGACCTACCATGAAGAAATTTAACTCTATCCCAGTTAAAATAAGAACAGGTTGGAAATAAAAAATTAATCAGAAAAATATTATTATTTTATGTTATCACATAGATTCAGAATTCACATAAACATACATACTTCACAGTAACTCGRTGTTGTTGAGCTATCTAAAGTCCAGTCTGGCTTGTGTTGCCTTTTTTCCCAACCTGGAAATGAAACTCGAGATAATTTTAGCAAGGAGGTAATATAAAAGCAGATCTTTATTTGAAGGCCTTTAGGGGCAGTTATGGTAAGATGTTCACAAAAACCCACCCTACAGGGATGAGTACATATTTGTAGGTTTTAGGAAATTAGCATAATTGATAAAAAACTCCAATTAGGAGGACAAGTGGTGCAATTCACCCCCTCTCCCCAGGTCAAGCTCCTTATCTGGAGCCTCCCCTTCAGCAATAGCCRTACTTTGTCCATGAGAATGTATCTCCAAGAGTTGTTCTTGGCCTTAGTTCCCAAAAAGAACCAAGATAGCACTGGGGCCTTGTACCCCCCAGGGCTTGGAGCTCTGGAATTTTGTCTTTCTGCCTAGAGAAAGACAATGGAAAAGTACCAGGAAAACTAGTCACTAATACAATAGACTACRGAGCTACAAATATATGTGCGAAGAATATAGAAAATGTATCAAAAAAGAAAGGCAAAACCCAAACTGGCATCCCTTGAAGCGAGAYGCTGGTCTGTTGAGTTACTGGATTACTAAAACAAATCCGGACCATCTTCTGTTGTAGGTGGCATAGCCTCTGCTCAGTATCTCATGGGACAAGTCTCTGCCATGCTGGAATGGTCCATATTTTCACTGAGGGTTTAGTTAAATTTATTTCAAATCCCCTATTGTCTCTGATCAGTTTTCTAATTTTGCTTTTCATGTACATGTTCACCTCTCATCTCTATATGGTTCCTTTGAGTCTAGTGTTTAGCTTCCTTCTGTCAGCAAGTAGAGTCTGTTATGCCACAGTCTTGAGCAGTGTTCTACAGGTCATAAAAATTTCATCTTAAAAGAGATATGGGATGCCATCTAAATTAAACATAGTAATTTTCACTAATTTTCTCAGTTCTGCTTTGGTGCATCTAATTGGTAGAACTTTTTTTTTTTGAAAACTTATACAGAAGTATATTACTTTCATCTATTTGGAGATTGCCTATTTTAGTATAATTAATTCTGATAAAAGGATAAAAGCAAACTACAGCACAAACTTTCTCCCTTCACTACTTTTTATTCCAAGTTCAGCACTGGTTTAGTACTGCAGATTTCAAATACATGTCATTAGAGATGAATCAGGTTTATTATTCTGAGCAGCTGTTTGAGACTGGAAAAATACCACATGACTTTCAAAACCAGACCTAGATGGTATGGATTGCTAAGCAAAATAGAAAGCAACTCCCATGCATGCATGCAGTGAAGACAGAAAGCCAAAGAGCTCAGTTCAGTTAGCTCTAAGAGTAATCATTAAAKCTGTTGATTTAGGCTCTAAGGTGCAATATCAGATTTGCTGTTAAGTTCTGAAAATTTTTGTCTGCATTCCTAAATTTCTCATACAAACTGGTTTAATCCAATCAGCAGTTTTCAGACCTTAGTCTTCAAAAAGGGCAAGGAGGACCCAAGGAACTACCTGCCTGTCAGGCTCAGCTCAATCCCCAGAGAGGTAACAGAGCTCCTCATCCTGAAGGACATCATCAAGCATATGGACGAGAAGAAGGTGATCAGTAGGAGTAATCTGCAGGGATCCACCAAAGGGAAATCATGCCTGACCAACCTGATTGCCTTCTATGATAAGACRACTGAATGAACAGATGATGAGAGAGCACCAGGAGAGACATGGAGCTCCTGGAGCAGCTCCAGCTGATGTCTATAAAGATAATTAGGGGACTRGAGCATCTCACCCGTGAGGAAAGAGTGAAGGAGCTTGTGTTTCTTAGCCCAGAGGAGATGACTGATAGGGGATATTATTGATRTATACAAGTATCTGAAGGAAGGGTGGCAAGAGGAAGGACTCAGGAGTAAGAGTGGTGACAAGCAATAGGACAAAAGGCAACAGGCAGAAACTRGAACACGTGAAGTTCCACTTTAACATGAGGACCACTTCTTTACTGTCAACATGACTATGTACTGGAACAGATTACCCAGAGAGGTTTGGATGTCTCCCTCACTGGATGTACTAAAAAAGCATCTGGATACAATCCTGTGGAAATGTGTTCTGGGATGACCCTTCTTGAGCAGGGAAGTTGGATCAGATGACTTACTGCAGTGCCTCCCAACCTGACTGTCCTGTGATTTTGTGACTTTGTGAATCTGTGTATCTATGACGTGTTTTCTCTCTAAAACTCATTTCAGTTTTGAATACACTGAATATATATCTGTTTTCAATAAGTAGATATCTTTTTGGACCTGTCTACACTACTGTCCTAGGTTACAATGTTAATACATATTCTATTCCCATCCTCAAGAGCTGCTGAAACCAGGAGGGGCATTGTTTCTTCCTTACCTCCTGTTAATGGACCCATCAATGCCTTTCCACAACTCAGAGATAACTCCCTCCAGGACCCATTTCTGTTTAATGGACCCACCACGTGACTCACAGAATGATAACAGCCCATTGTGAGGTGCTCCGCCCAGGGGGGAGGAGCTAAGCATCTCCGCCTGGATATAATCTGGAGTTTGGGACACAACAGTCTTTCTACTGGACCTTCAGAGGAAGCCTACACCCTTTCTACAGGATCACTGCTCCAACAGAACCACATCTGCCACTACAGGAGGAGTGCAGCCACAATCCAAGTGGACTGCTGCCAGCACCCTGACCAACAGGGTGTCAGGTTGTATTCTGACTTTGTCAGTGGTTTTTCTTTTGTACTATTGCATGTATTTTGGTTTTATTTTTCCTAATAATTTATATTTCTGACTTGGAGTCTCTCACTGGTTTTGCTTTCAAACCAGAACAACTACTGAGTAAGTCTCTGGAAAAACTAGAAAGCATTTTCTCACCAGGTCTATGGGAACATGCACAAAATTTTCTTATTTTTGTTGTTTAAACACATAAGCAGTATTAACATTGTAAAAAACAAAACAAAAAGCAACAGCCAAGCACCGATGTCACAGTGATAGTATAAAGTTATCTAGCAGTAATACAGCATTAATGATAATTTCCTAATAAATAACAAATTAGTCAGACAGAAGGAATTCACTATATGGGAAATTTAAATTATGATACTTATTATATTTTTGAAAGTTACATTCCTAGTATTTTGTCTGAGATGTGTAGATACAAATAGAGTATCTGTAAAAGGTAGAGGAAGTAACAGGTCAAATCAAGGGACAGACGTAGGACTGCTTCAGTGKGCTATGATTTCCTCCAAAAGCTGTAGGCTTTAGTAAACTGAAAAAAAAGGCTGCCAGACTATATTGATTTGATACTTCAAAAGGTACTGGAGCACATTCAGTGCAAATAAGAAGTCTACTAGAGTATTTGTGGGATGGAATATTGCATTTACTTGATTAAATTTTGTTCAGTGTTACTCCTCCCATAAAATCACTGACTTTGGTTCAGATAAGGGTTAGACTGATTTAATATTATAAGAAACATGTAAAATCCCTTCTTTCTGATATTAGAAGTACATTATACACATTTTTTGTAAGACACTGCCAAATTTTAAACTGTAACATAACAGAAATCAAAATATTTTTAAAAAGTAATAATAGATTTCTAGAACCATGCCAGCCTTAGTTTTAGATGCAGTGTCTAGACATGAGAGATTGTCAGTGTCAATAAAACCAGAATGAAAGGTGAATCAATAAAGCTTATGCTTAGCCTCAAGCATTTATTTAAAATTTTCTAAGAGGAAAGAAAAACTGGATGGATTTGATCTATACTGAMTCTACAAATAAATTTTATAAGGAAACCTATGGTTTCCTTAAATACCTACATATATCTCAACTTCCTAAGGATATGTACTAGAACATAATTGTCATCCTCCTGGGTAAWTTTTTTTCCTGTTCTGTTCATGAATGATAAATAAGCATCTTTAGATAAATCAGGTATTTACTGCTTAAATGGTATTCCTCCTGAGGGAAAGGAGATAATACCACACTTGTAGTTACAGCTAAGAATATATATGTATTTCCTCAAAGAGAAATGMAGACAAACTAAATAAGAGAAACTTTGATAAATTAACCAATTTGATGTTGAAGAGATAGCAGTGAGTATTAGTGACAACACTTCAAGCTTCCTTGAGYGAATTTCTAAATATAGCTCTACTATATCTCTGGGAAGACAAACTGAAAAAATAAGAATTATATATSTGAATTACTCCAGATTTTGCTCAAAAGACAAAAAAGAGCATTAAAAGTCTTTCATTTTAAATGAAAATATTAGATATTTTCCACAGCTAGAACATTAACCATGCATGTGTGTTTACTCACCTYTTCTCAACTGTACTTTATGCTTTTGAAGGCATAAATAAGTAGATAAAACTTTTTTTTCCTCCCACAGGAATTCTTGCAAGAGCACTCTAATAAGGTTAGCTGGAATTACAGATACCTGTTACAATACATTAATGTATGTGCATAGAAATGGTAATAACTGTTGGATTTTCCTTTGATTTGCTTGTATACGCACAGACTTACATGTGTGAATTAAGACCTTTCTGTGTTCCAGAAAGCCTTTGATGTCACCAGCAGTTATTGGAAGATTTTTCTCTTACCCTGGTTTGTACAATATACAATCTTCAAGGGAATGCAGTGGTTTAGGTCTAGAACACTGAGAATGTGCTACAGCTAAAGTACTGACTGCTTAAGGTTACAGACATTGCTTTACAATTTTGGCATACTCTTAGAAAGAATTGAATCTCATTTTACTGTCAGGGTTGCTGAACCACCAAAAAGGAAAAAAAAAATCAAACTAGACCAAACTAGTTTGCAGATACTTTCCTAATAATGTTTAAAATAGTAAACACCTATATGAATACTTGTAAGACGGAAGTGGTGCAAAAGTGAAAGAAAATCTRCTTGTTCTATTTACAGGAAGTCCTTAGCAGTCTTCCAGTCTTGTTTTAATGGCCTGTTGTGTGCTCTTTCTGAAGAGGTAACAATTGAAGTTTCTACTTACTGTTTTTAATATTCATCAATAGAATCACTCATTAAATGCAGGCATTCTTGAAGAGCGGATGTCATAGACTATACTGAGGATTACTTCTCAGAATGCACATTCAAGTAGAACTGAATCTTAAATCATATCCTTTATCCCATTATTTTTAGAAGAGTTTGTTAATTTCCTACAGTATATATCTTTGAGTTCTTCTAGTGGGCCACAAAAATGTCATCCTTCATCTAAAATTTCCTCCATTCTTGTTGTACTACAAAGTAGATGTTGATTAACATTTTTTTTGTCAGAACAGCAAGTGCAACCACTGGTACTTMAGTAAGTAACAAGTAAACCTGCATGTCAATGCAGTATAAACTATTATTTTTTTTTCTTTTGGTGATTGCTTGTTTTGTTTAGTATGCATCTTACACCAAACTGTGCATTACACTGTAGAAATACTAAATAACGTAAATGTAACTAGTTCATAACTAGTTTCTGAATAAGTATGTTTCTATTACTCAGTRAAATCAGTACTGAGACTACTTTTTGGTCATAAATTAAATGGCACATTCTAGCCACATTTACATTAGAAAAGCTTGGCCATGGGTCTTTCCTGTGGCGTTTTTGTGGTTCTCCAGTTTTAATATGTATCAACAGCACTGAGAAAAACTCTGGTATCTTGAGAGGGATATAGAAAACTGCAAATTTTCTCTTACAGTGACATCAATCCAGCATCTCATGGGCAGGTCTTGGGCAATATAAGTGGCACAATAGCAATCCCTATGTTACCTAAAAGTGCAAAAGATGTGCTAGACCCTTTCTTCACAGTTTCAGTGCAAAGAAATAGGAAACATATTTGCTGAAAAGCTGTTCTCTCATTAAGACTAGATGAGGAAACCTCCCTTAATACCCTCTTCCCTCCTTTTTCCCAACCTTTTTTTCCTTGATCTGCCTCAGTCTCTCCCTTTCWGCGTCTTTATGCTTTGTCCGAAACATCCCATAAGTCTTCAATATCCCCACAATGTCCTTAAACATTCTTCTGTAAATTTCCACACAATTCTCAAATGCTCTTCCTCCAGYATACCATAAATCTCAAGTCCTCATGGCCAATAAAACTCTAGTCTACAAAGAGTTCTGTGAAGAGAATCTTTTTGGTTGACTACTGCTGTGTGGACTCACATCAGGGACAATAATCTTGTTCACCTTTTTTAGTCTTAGACCAGCTGGTTCCACATGGTCCATTTGCCTTGATTAGATTACTAAATTTTCTCCACCTGCCATTGTTTATGTGACCTTTACTGGATCTTTGTATTTTTTCCCTTAGCAATGTAACCTAATACTATTTTCCTAAGGATTAAACCTAATCTATAATAATTCTTCTGTTTAACTAAAGAAAATTAAACCAGCCAGCCAAAAAGCAAACAAAAGAAAATCTTTTGAAAGAAAGTCCTCAACAGAGAAAAAGCCTTTGGGGAATAAATATGTCCACAAACCCTATAAGCTGTCTTTTCAGGTTCCTAATAGGTTTGGCAGACCATGTGTAATGTGCTGTTCCAACCCCTAAATCACCCAGTCTTTGAATGTTGAGGTTTACAATCTTGATGTGGGTCCAAAGGGGAAGCTAATAGCAGACTTTTCTGATCTGTACTCTGCAAATTTTGGGAATTGTCCGTCTGAGGTGCAAGACTTTATTAACTAAACACAGATATTTAATTTAGGATGTGATGAACWGTCCTGTGAAAGACAATATAACRCAAATCATCCGAAAGCAAGTGTTCRTGGTTTTTTGGAAGATTTTTTTTCCCAGGAGGGTGACTTCCTCTTTACTGACTGAAAACAGAGCCAAATGCAAATTAGCAGTTGAAATTTAGATTTCTAGTACTGGTTCAGATGCTATGCAGCATCTGAGAAAATTGTAATCTCTATAAAAAAATATCAATAAGGAACACAGGAAGCCATCAAATACTAACAAGGCATTCAAGAAGCTATCAAAGAGTACTTTCTACACAAATTTGCACACTGGTTTTTCTTTTAGATAGGGTCCAAGTGTAATATAATAGCAGTTTTGACAGAGYTCTGTGGAGAGAGAGTCTAACTGACTAAGTTGCAGCTCTGCTGAGACAGATCTTGGTGGACGGTCRGTTAAACAGAATGAAAAGATCTGCCTTAGTGGTCATGAAGGAGCAGCAGACCAGCCTGCATGATGAGGGAAGTGAGTATTCCTCCTCACCTGGYACTCATTAGCTGCATCAAGAATACCAAATTCAGCTTTGAGCTTACCAGCGCAAGAAGGAAACTGATTGCTTGGAGTGAGTTTGTTGGAGAGCCACTCATGCAGTCAGGGTCTGGAGCATTTTCACCRTGAGGAAATGCTAATGTACAAGACCTTGCTTAAACTGGAGAAGAGAAGGCTGTGAGAGAGCTGAAGAATGGYTTCCCAGTGTGTAAAGGGAGATTACTGGCAATGTGAGGCTCTTTACCGAAATGAATAGTAAGGGAGCAAGAGGCAGTGGCCACAAATTGAAAGAGGAGGTTGTGACGTGGTGTAATGAAAAAGAAATCTGTGTGACARTAATTAAGAAATTGAAAAAGAAGGAGCTTAGTTGAGCATGGGGGTGAGGCAGAGAAGTGTTGTTTTAAATATTGATTTATATTAATTGATATAATTTTGATTAATTTTCCCTTACTTAAATGTGTTTTGCCTATGACAGTGATTGGTAAGTATTCTCCCTGTCTTTATCTTAACTTAAAAGCTTTTCATCTTGTTTTCTCCCCCTGACATTTTGAGGAGGGGGAGTAATTAAAATGGCTGGAGGGGGTTCTGGGAAATGTAAAAGTTTAAGCTCCCACATTAGATTACCTAAATAGAATAAAGAAGCCTATTTCCCTATTCCTGCTTATCAATATATTAGGTGCTTTGATATATTGAATAACTAACAAAACCCAGAACACAGGGAAGAAACAAAACCACTTCAATCACCAAAGAGTATAGATGAGCTTTTCTGTATCTTTGGCTAATGCATTCATTCTTGTTTATATTTCATGGGCTCTAAGGCTATTTTAAACATATTTAAATAAACTTCAATACATTACTCCCAAAATATTTGTATTTAATTTTATCCTTTTTATATTTCAGTTGGGAAAATTTAAGAAAAATTCTGTCTTTTTTCAGGACAAACTRTCTATGTTTTCTGAAAATATTTCAGTCCCTGAAAACAAAAAAAATAAGTGCTTTATTGGGATAATGTTATTCTGAACAGCTGCCAATATTTAAACTATATATATTGGAGGAAAATAGASTTTAACCTTACTGGATGGCCAGCCTATGAAATTTTCAGTAATAACTGCATTGCATATTAGGAGCATAATCACTTCCATCACTACTGTTATGTGAACAATTTGAAAATAATAATACTGGCAGCAATGAGCACTGTGAGTAGTGCACTGTGAATAGTTTGAGTACAGGGAATCCTTATTGGTTAGAGAGGTAGATTCTCTAGGTTTTTTCAAATTTTCAACGAGGAGCAGTTGATACTATCTCATTATTTCAGGTAATGTGACTTAAACTCTGGATGTCAGTGGCTCTATTTTGTGTAGTCCTTTGTGTTAACTTATCACAAGATAGGACCTATGATGGACTGTCCAAATCTATAAAAATAGAGAATTCTGGGTATGTKCAGCGAAATAATTTTTCCCCTGAGAGAATGGTACAGGGCAAAATAGCAAGAATAAGCAAAAAAATTGAGGTTAATACTACTGGAAATTTTGGTAGYGGGAAAAACTTAATGAGTGTTTTAGTCTCAGCATAAAAATCTTCAAATAGTGGATAGTAAGAATTAGATTCAAATCAGCAAAATTTTAATGATAGAATATATGTCATGAGCATAATGAGATGTAGGTTGATTTTATGGTCACTCGGTGGGACAGGCAATCATGAGAGGAAGTTCAATTCACCTGTATTTGTGGGGAATGACAGGTCTCAACTTGAGCATTTAACAGGCAACTGGGAAGAGTTCTGGGTTTGCCCACCCAAGTGTGACACTTAACAAAGTTTCCTGCCTTTAGGACATTGTGCTTGTGCCCTGCTGTCTGTGGGAAGGAATCACTGAAGTGGAATGAATGCACTGTCTCTTTTTTTTTTTTTTAATGCTTATCAAAAAATCTAAGTGCTGAATAAAACTGGATGCAGCTATCTCCTCTCACTGATCACAAAGAAACATRAGAAGGGTATTTTAAATTAGACACACTGTATTATGCTGTGGAAATGAGATGGCATGCTGGAAAAAATGAAGAGAGAAAGTAAAGGAGAGGATGAAGATGACTGTAGTTTTCCATACTTTAATTTGCTATTATTGAAACCACTTTRAAGGCTATTTTCTAGTAAGAAAGGAAAAAAGTTAGGTAAAAGGTGCACTGTGTAGCTGAAGTTTTATGGTGAAGTCTTACTTCCTTTCACAACTCAGTCGACAGAAGAACTGTGCTAAAGTTAAGCAATAAGAAGATTTTAAAAAAATGTAAATTTAGGAGCAGCATGGCATCATAGTTAAGGTGAAATTGCTGTGTGCTGACTAAATGGATCTGGATATTAAATTACTTTAGTCACAAATATCTGMAATTTTATGAAGTACATGACACTCCTATTCAATAGGAGATACAACATGGTCCAGAAGTTGGATGGGTTGTGGTAGAGGCTTTATCCATGCTTTATGTGGTGCTGGGCTAGGATCTGACTTCTRTGAAAGACCTTGGGAAACCCTGGTTACAGGACAGGGATCCCAGTTTTGAGAGTGTCCTGTTCACAGTCACTCAGTGCCTAACAAACAGATGTCAGTAATGGTTTCTTCTGGAAGATTCTGGCCATGTTCAAAATTTTCACAATGATTGATATGTTTGCATCTTTCACAGCAACCAGTGCTTAGAAGTGTGTTTATGTGCAAGGTACTCCCCTATTATTCTGTCTAAACTGTGCCCTTGTCCTGTAGGTCTGACTAAAATTATGCTCACGGCATTGTCAACCAGACCTATTTTATGCTATCTGCACAAAGTGTGTGAGTGAGGAATACTGAGCAGGACAAAACTGTGTAAATACATATCACATGAAAAGAAAACTACAGATTTGGTCGTTTAATTTGATCTCAGTATAATACAAAATTTTGGAACAGATTATTAAAGAAGGACTACCTGCAAACTAGCACTTTAATAGAAAATGTAACATTTAATACGTATTTATAAAGTGAAAAAAAAAGATAAGAGATCCTGATATTTGATGGAAAAATTAAGCAAAAAGAGGAAAAGTAATTCTAATAATTAAGAATCTCAGACTCACAAAATATTATATTAACTACGTATTACTATTTATTTTAACATAAAAGTTCTGGATGTAGAATATTAACTAATGGCAGATAATGAAATGGTATTTATTTGTGGTTGTTTTTCTTTCACCATGATAATAGAAAATATAAGGATACTTTAATTTGAGACAAAGGAGCATGAATATTGCTTAAAAAGCAAGTAGGGATTTAAAAAAACCCAAAAAAACAACAAAAACTCTGCACATATTTCTTAATGACACTTTTCAGCAAAASAGAAATTTAAATTGGAGAAAAAATAGAATACTTTAAAGTAATATGTAGGAATAGGTATATAATTTTCTCGGAAAAGGCTAAACCACTCAAAGTACTTTTCTCAAAAAATAAAGGAGGAGGCTTCTGATTAGTACGCACAGATTTTTGGGGTTACCCAGTGCAGGGCCAGGAGTTATGAACCTTGTGAATCTCTTTGAACTCAGAATATTCTATGATTCTCTTTTTCTATGACTCCACTCTAATTAGTGCTGATGACATTGACCTGCAGCATTGTGTCAGAGATTGAGCTTCGCAGTGCAAGTACGATATAGACTTACTGGAAGTAAGTGCATCATGGGGCCACAAAGATAAGGCRCTGGAACATCCTTCATATCAGACAGGATTGAGGGAACAGTTCTTCTTAAGCTTGCAGAAAATAATGTTTAGGGATGAATTTAACAAAATGCTTTAAAACCTGATGGAACAGAGTAGAATAGAGTGAGCAAGGCTCCTCTTGCTCAGTAGTGCTCACTGACAGAACTGGAKGCAATAATCATAAGGTAGAAAATAAAATTAAATCTGAGGAATAGAGGGTTTTTAGTGTTTTGGTGTTTGTTTTTTTTTAATTGTAAGAGTGGCTGAGCACTGGAACTGGTTATCCAAAGAGGCTGTGCGACTCTGTCCTTGCTGAATCKTAAAACTCAACCTTGAGTTTTGAATGCTGCTGTAGCTGCCCCTGCTTGATCAGGATCAATTGAACTAGAGAGTCTCAAGAAGTTACTCCCAGATTCAATGATTCTGTGAATATAATTTTTTTTGTTACCCATGTACATTTTCTGGGGGGTGGAAAGAAAAGAAACCTTGTAAGTGAATTAAGTATCTAGATAGGATCTTCAAATCAAAATTGTGATGTATGCTGAAAGAAATAAAGACATATAATTTAAACTTTAAATCTCGATTTTTATACTTTACTGAAATGAAATTAGATCGCAAAAAAAATGGTATAGAATATTGTCACAGAAAACTTCTGAATAGAATGTACAATACTTTGTCTGCAAAAAGCCTTTTAAGGATTCACTGCTAGTGAAGTCTTGGGAAGTTACAATGACAGAAGTTAGTAGCTATTCAAATGTGTCACTAATGATCATTTCAGTGTGCCATATAAAAACTTCTTGGCAGTAATATGTCTTTTAACTCAAACAATACTCAAGCTCATACCTCTTGCAGATMCTTTTAAAACATGAACTTGCTTTACAACAAAAACAATGTCCTGCAAATTAAGGCAAAACTGTTTGAAAATGTTGCAGGATGGTGGAAAAATGCTAGAGTTTTGAAATGGTGTCAATGCATGAATGTTGTCACAGGTACCAAATTGACTACCTTAGATCAGTAACAGAGAGAGACAGTAAAAAAAAAGAAATAAAGATAATTTGAAAACTTAATGGAGCAAGTAATGCTAAAGAATGTAGTTTGTTACTATCTTAGTCATAATAATAGATGAAAGCAGTATGAATTTGGCCTCAGTAGTTTAACTTCCCAGTTGTTTCAACCAGATACCAAGGCTAGATTTTATTTACTGGACCTACACTTTTTTTCTAATCAATGTATTCTTACAGTACTGAAGAAAATGACAATTTGATGTAATTTTTAAAAAGTGAATCACTCTACTGGTGATTCACAGAATCACTCTACTGGTAACTGCAGTTTCTGTGATTGAATTGTATGGCAAAGTTAACATAAGTGCTGTGAGATGAATCTTTTAACGGATGCTACTTTGATGCATACTGCAAAATTTGTGAGCGGTAGTTTAAATTGTCTTTCATCCCTCATTTTAAGTACTGTTGCTATCTGATGTCTACTTACACACTGTCAAAAAACAGTATAGATATTTTCTCGTCTATGTCAATAGATATAATAAAAGATCACAAGTAATAATAACAATTAAATGATAAATTTAATAATTTGGAAAATGATTTGTTGGAATTTTTTGGAAAAAGGATATTCTATTGTGCTGTAAAACTTGTCACCCTAGGAGCTGGTTTTGTTCTGAAGCTAAGGTATCAAATTGTTACTTCAAGGGAACTCCAGTCCAATTAACTGTATGGGTTTGAGGTCTGTTTATYATTATGTAGCAATAATAAGTCATAATCCTGGTTTTCTGAAAGAATTTTGGAGGTTTTAAATGTTAAGGGATTTGAATAGATGGTCCAGTCACCAGAAAGAGTTAAATAGCTGTTTGTTAAGACTGAGGAGTAATTTCTTGTAGRAGCAGCAAAACACAGTGCAAGATCTATTTCCTCTTGAGAAGTTCTGTGACACAGYGAGGGGAGCATCTGCAGATTTATTTGTTGTAATGCTTGTTACCACCAGGAACTTAACTCACAGTTTTATGAACATGCAGATTTTCCAGTGTTGATGTGTTCACTTGAAACTATAGTGCTTTTTGGAGAAGTAAATGACTGCTGAATTATAAATATGCTCTCATATTTGCATACATTAATAAAATTAGGCTTAGAAGAGTGACAATTTAGTTTTGAGCTTAGCAATTATGTAAAATTTAATACTACACAATAAGTTCCCAGAGGTTTTGATTCCCACAATCAATCATTGAGGTCAATATTTTTTTTGTTTATTGTTAGTAAATTGTTTTATTTGGAGSGGTGATTTGGAATAGAGAATCATACAATTACTTTTTTTTTTTCTCGGATCAAATTATTTGTTGGAATAACAAACTAGGAACTAACTAGGAAAACATACAGGGCAGATTAAAAAAAACCAACAAAAATAACAAACTAATTTAAATTAATAAACTAATAATTGTGTTACTAATAAGGGAGTAGTTTTCTCAATAACAGCAATGTAGCATGGTTAAACAATCTATTATTCATAGAATAAATAGTTTTAACAAGCAAAAATTAATAGTTACTTTAAAATCCATTTTTGTTTCCTTGCAGCTACAARGTTTTCACAGTTACCCTGATTTCAGCCAAGGAGAATATTAATTTTTTGTAGTAGCTGAGAGGAAAAGCGGCTGAGGAGGCACGGCCAGGATCCAGAGGTTATTTGTTACCACCTCACATCATTGCCGGGGGCAAGGGGAAGGGACTCTGACTTCTGATAAAAAGGATGTGGTTTCTGGTTAGGAATAAACTTGGCAGAGGAGCAGCCAAGGCAGTGTGGTGGCAGTCCCAAGCCAGGGAGAGTGGTGGGGTGGCACCAGATGTGGTCGGGCTGGATCGGGCTCAGCGAGCATTTTGTACTTCAATCACTCTCTCTCTTGTACACCTTTGGTTTTAATATCATTACTGTTACTGTTTGTTTTCTTATCTCATTTGTTTTCACAGTAAATTGTTCTTATCTCAGCATGTGATCTTTGCCTTTTGTGCCTCCAAATCTCCCTCCATCCACAGCGGCAAGGGTGAGGGGAAGGGGGAATGAGAGATAGGCGTGTGGTTTGGGAGAGTCTCAGTTGGGGACACTGAATTCCTTCCTAAACCATAACAACAATTAATACTAGTTTATATTCAAAACTTTATTCACACTTTGAATGTCTCAGAATGTGGAAAATGTAAGGTTTTATATTGTAGTATTTTGCTTCAGACATTATGAAGGCAAATATCAGATCAAGAATGTAACTAGGGCTTATGACTTTTCAGCAGTTTTTCTAAGCCCTATTTCTTTCCTTATTTGCCTTTGCATGAATAAAACATAATGAAAACAATACACGTTATTTTGATTTAACACTTAGAAAATTATTTTGTGAGGGGAATATCTTTTTTTCAAAAATTTACTGTAATGTGAAAGAGAGATTAGTTATGTGATTTAACTAGCATCAAGTCAAAGAAGGCTGGAAACACTGCAGGAGAAATACTGTCGTTATTAAACCCTGTGCCTGCATGAAATTGCAATACATAATACAACACCCTGAAAATTAAAATGCCTTAAAGAATTTTGATAATCTTCAGCCTATTCTGTGTATGTGTGTGTTTTGACTATACAGGTTTAGTTCCAATGTTATTTTTTAAAAAATCATATTGATAAAAGAAAAAAAAACATAATCTGAAGCAGTTGATAAAAAACCACGCACTAGATAAATTGATCTGTGAAGCACCTCCAGCCAAAAACAATTCTAGAGAAGATGACAGAGATTCCTTTATTTTACAATGTGCAACTAAGATCAGCATCTGCCACAAATATTCTCACTGATTTGTGATAACATCAAAGCTAGGAGGAATTTTATTGTGCAGTTCTAGATTTTAGGAGAGAAATGTGGGGATTTGGGTATTTTTTAGTGACAGCTTAGTTAGAAAGAAGTATCATGCAAATAAAGAACTATTTCCTGTAAGAATTCAATCACAAAATGGGTTCAATCACTGTAACACTAGAAAATTGTCAGATTCACAGGATTATGATACCCATATTGTAAATGTATTGGTTTCAATTTCTCTTACAGGAGGTCAAAAGAAGAGATTTAAGTTTTTCTATGAGTGGACTTTGGCCAAGTCAAAGATTGTGATATGTTTTTACTGCATGTGCTAGCACCTTAAAACTTCCATATAAATTACAAACTGTAATGCTAACGCAAAGCTACCTGATAGCAACACTATCTGAAACTGAAGAATTCTACTTAATCTGCACAAACCCAGTAGTTTAGTAATTAATTATATTTTAGCTAAACTTTGAGCTAGAATTAACAGTTTCAATACAGCTTTTAAAAGTCCATTTGCTATACGAGGYCTGACATAGTGTCTTTCTTCAGATTGATGTGGTTAAAGAGATTCCTAAAACATGGCTAAATTTAGATTATGAGGTGGAGACAGCTGGTAAAGAGAAACAATTATCCCCCTTGAATATGCTGTGCAGCTCTGGGCCCCAAAATTTAAGAAGGATGTCAAGGTAAGTGAATGTGTTCAGAGGAGGGCAACAAACGTTGTGGAAGGGCTGGAAGGAATATCCTATAAGGAGTGGGTCAGGACTTTGGAATTGTCTAGTTTGGGGAAAAGGAGGCTTAGCAGTGCCCTCATTGCTCTCTACAGCTTCCTGACAAGGCTGAGGAGAAGGAGGTGTTGATCTCTTCTCCCTGGTACCGAGTGACCAGACACATGGGAATGGTTCAAAGCTGCACCAAGAGAGGTTCAGACTGGACATTAGGAAATGTTTCTTCACTAGGAGGGTGGTCAAATCCAAGAACAGGCTTTGAAGAGAGGTGGTAGGGATTAAAAACCTATCAGCGTTTAAGAGGCATTTAGAAAATACCTGTAATAACTTGATTAGTTTTGAATAACTTTAACTTGATCAGCTCTGAAGCACTCAGGCAGCTGGATTAGGTGATCACTGTAGGTCACTTCCAACTGAAAAAGTCTGTTGTATTCCAAGAAAAGAAATAAGCTGCTGTCAGGACACATCAAGTGCTGCACATCAAGTGTGGAAGCTATTGTAGCAGCCAATGTAGACATTGAAGTACTGGGAAAGTATTTGTTGTAATAGAAGTTTATATTTGGTCACCTGAACCATTCCCTAGGGTCCATTTACTATGTTGACCAGATATTCAGTTCAGCTGCCTGTGCACTTACATCCTCTGCTCTCCAATATTTTCTAAGATATCAGACATCCACAGAGTATGATTTCATTTTACTAAGGTCACTTCAGAAATTTTAGTCAAGAAGATGTATGCTAGGAAGAAAATACATATTTATACACATATCTTTATGTGTAACAAGTTCATAAACAATTTTTAATGTATTAGAGATATATGAGAAACAGAAATTTTATAATATTTCTGTAGTAATACATATGAACAAAAATGCTTATTTCTCCAGCTAAATAATTTTTCAAACTGGAGGCTTCACTTTGTACTGCAAAGATATAACTATTATAATAAAACTAAAGGGTGGTGGTGCAACTACTGAATTAACGAAATTCTTTCAAGGAGATATGTCGATTCAATCTATATACAAAACCTTGAACAATATGGATCAATGTCAAATTTCAGTGATCTAGTTAAATATGTGCACAAATTTATTTTTTTAAAACATGAGAATTTTCTTAGCTTCATTTGTTCTTGTTTTCAGTAGATTTCAACACATTTTATATTAAGTATCTGTAGTATTTTGCAGAAATAATAGTATGTAGAAAATAGTCTTTAACACTGTAAAAATCAAATCCATAACTAGCATTGAACACATAAGGTTCCTGCAAAATTGCTGATTTAAAGTATTAGTGTTCTAAGCATTAAATGCTGCTGATGGTTGGTTACGAGTGTTGTTAAAGGAGGGATAGAAAATGATACAAAGAAGCAAAAAAACCATTACAGCACTTGGTGATACTCTTGGGTAAATGGAGCATATATTTTCATCAATCCAGACATGGAAACTTATCTACAACATATAGGGCAGAATTCTGGAGTCACCCCACTCTCTATATATAGTTGTCTATTACATGGATACATTTTTAAGCAAACTGAATTCCTTATTAAGCAGATGTCTTTTTCTGATTAGATGAATCATGTATCAAAAGTTCAGAACAATGAACAATATCCACAGTATAGACCTCTGAAGTTAGTTGCAACTAATTAAATTCTGAGAGTCATCAAAGTGATTAATTAGAGCATTAGTATGCATTAGCCTATAAAAAAATCAGTAAATTTCAAATAACATATTTATCTTTGCAATAACTTCCYGAGTATCTTGTGGCATAAGTGAAACAATTTCTCAGCAATCCAACTGATATTCATTCTTTTCTTTACTTGATAATTTTCTCTTTTATAGCTTGCCAGTTGACTCCTTTTTAAGGTCATAGAACCCTTTTTCTTTTTTTTCCTAAATTCAAACTTCTGAAGTGAACATATTTCTAATTGCCAAAATTATTACAAATGGTATTGTGCCCAGAGATATTTCTAGCTATTCCAAGAATTAGTTCATTATCAAAACCAAAGACATTTATTGTTTGCATCTCATTGCTTATATTACACTTTGTGCAGTGGTTTAGAGACAGAAAGAACAAATATCTAATATATATACTTTCATTTGATATTCTTGTCTGATAGTATGTTTCCTTGTGAGGGAAAGTTTTTTGCTTTGGGGGAAAAAACCTTTATGAGTCAGAAAAGGACACCTTCTGCAACTAACAGAGCATTAACAAAGAAGAGTACAAAAGCATTTTGGCAAAGAAATGGCACTGATATATATCACAAATTTCTCAGGGAAACATCTTTGTAGTCTCAGAGGTAATTAGGACAACTAACACTCTCTTCAAGGAAAGAAAGGGCGTTATTTCTAAATAATTGAAGATAATAAAAATCAGCAGTAGGCAACACACCAGTGAGCTAGGGTTTGGTCAGACTCCTTTTTTTCTCCTAAACTGCAGATGGACCTGCATTTCAAACAAGATAATTTTTTTGCTGTTTTTTTTTTGTTGTTGTTGTTGTTGTTTTTTTGTTTTTTTATTTAGTGGGGTGGGTTGGTGTTCTTGTCTTAGTTCTTTGTGCATGTGCAGTGTTTACATAATGGGTCACATGAAAAATTTAAATACACAGTACTGTAAGGTAAATGCAATAGTTACATTTAAAAAAATGCATACTAAGTTCTCCTGCAAATTTTAATGCTCTCTTCATAAGTAGTGTGCAGGTTGATAAAGAAGGACGGCTTAGAAAAGAAGAGTAGAAGGCTGACAGAACAAGACTGCCTTTTATAAATTGTCTTTACATTTTGTCCTCTCCCTATTTAGCTGTTTAATCTGTGCGATATTCCCAGGTTCAGTGGTTCACAGCCCAATTTTGAACTATCCATCTCATCTTTGTGAATGCACTTGTACTCTGAACTAGAGAAAAAATATCAAAGAATCAGTTAGGAATAGTAAATCTCATAATTTCCCCCCAAAGTGCTGTCACTTGTTCAGTTAATTTTTTTCCAATTAAAAAGAAAACAAACCCAAAGATCAAGAAACATCAGAAATAGATTATTTAAAAATAAATATCTGCAAATGCAGTGGATCAAACCTCAAACACCCTAAAAGGTTTTTTATGTTCCCAAGAACATTTTAAGGGAAAAAAACCCAAAGAAACCCTCACAAAATTGCATCAAAACTCACTGTAAATGTACACCAGTATAGTAAATAATTTTAAGCTGTGTTTAAGTAACTAAAGTGTTCTTRCTTTTCCTATATGTCAACTGTTTTCTATTGAATTACTCTTTTTTAAGATAAAGTACGCTAAATTATCAATCAGATGCTTTCTATTAAAACACAAAATAAGTCCATAAAATGTCTCTGTGTGTGCACGTGTTCATTTAAATCCCCTGGTATGTGTGAGCARTGTCTATCTCATCAAACAAAATTAAACTGGAAAAGTGATCTGATCTCTTTTTTTTCCTAGTGCTTTTTCTCACTTTTAAAAACCTTTAACACAAACTTACTTTTTGAAGAAAAGTAAAGACTGTGAACTCTGTCATTGTTTCTCATATTGTCAGGCTTCAGAGAACAGTAAGTACAATTTTTTTGTGATAGACTGATCACTTGAAACTCTGATTTTGCCTCCTCATGGCCTCTTGAATTTTTTTCAAACTACTACAATCACAAGTTAGAATCGAAAGACAGATAAATACTAAACAGCTGTCTCATAGTCCGATTTGCCAAAATTTGGCCTGCATTCAGTGTTATTTGGCCTGAATAAACAGCATTACAAAAATCCAAGACAAGACAAACAACCTTTAATGTAGCATAGATTGCTGAAAAAAGGTAAGCTATAATTACCAGATGAATGAATAGAAGATAATGTTGTTGTAAATATAAAGTTAAAATTACTTGGTTTGCGGTTGCCTTGATAATTTCCAGTAAGCATCTGAAGACTAACATATTAGCATATCAATAGGAACATAATTGTATGTTCATTCTTTATGTAAAATTGTGTTTGTTACATGGTGACTTAATTTCACATTCATTACCCTCGCTTAGTTTTAGCTCTTTCAAGAGTGCTTCTTTACATGGACTCTTTAAGGATAAAGCTACAGCAACCATTATCAATAAAGCAAATATTATTGCCTATCAATACATGAATATCATGTATAAATACATTCACAGACCAAGTGATAGATCAAAGCACAATGAAGTGATGCTATAGTTCTCTGAAATGCGAAAGGTCTGTCTAGTTAATGTTTTATTTTAAATGACAAAGCTTATATTARTAAGTTTTCTAAAGAGAAGTTATGAGATGGAATAAAGCGGTGCTTTAGGACCAGTTATTTAGGAAAGGTTTTTTATTAAAATCCTTAAGACATTGATAGGAACAGAAATATATCTTGGTAAAAACCATAGGTAGTTGTAGTAGAAAGTTGAAGTTAAATCACGGCAGTAGTTCCTGAATCTAATCCCAGCCTGCAATAGTCTGTGTTTTGGAACTAGTTTGATGGTTTGCTACCATCAAATTAAAGTTTTCTTTAAACAATTGAAGTCCAATTTCCTTAACTAGGGAAAATAACTTTGATTTTTATACTCTTTAGAAGTCTGACACCACCTGAAGGAAGAACTAATGAAGTAACATTATACAGTTACTGTCAAACTGTTTAAAGGATTTTGAAAACAGTAATTATTTTCTTGCCTAACTTTAAAAATGTTGTGCTCAAGAGAAATGTTATAGGTTGGTAAGTAGACAAATTTTTTTCATTTGAAGGGCAATATATAGGGTCTGAGTCGTCTCTTAATTGGTATGAAACTGAAAGGAAGACAATGAAATTAAAGTGATGACACTGCACAACAGAAAGAGAACACAAGGCTCTCTCTCTCTCTCTCTCTCTCTCTCTCTCCATATATCTCCTGAATATAAGTACACCCTTTCAAAGACCTGAATCCAGGTCTCCAGGTCTTTGAAATTGTAAATCTAAGTTATTTTAAGTAGTTGAACTATTTCAATTTTAATTCTAAAGACATGTCCAAATTCCTTGAATACACTGACTACCATATTTTCCTCTTTCCAGCAACATAAAAAAATTTAAATYTCTTTTAAATTCCTTAAAATTGTTAACAAAAAAAAGGCAAACTGCTTTTCCTTTTTCTTAAAACATTCCTTTTGCCAATAATAGGAAAGYAATGTAAACTATTTTTTATTTTGGGATTTTATGTTAACAGCTGAATTTTGATTTATATCCTTTTCTGTTAATAGAATTGTCAACTGTAACACAAAGTGGGCAAGTCAGATAAAAGTCAAAGTTTACACTCTCATCTTTCAGTTTTGATGGATTGTAGCAGATTACATTATCAATTCCTTGAATTTAATATATACAATRAGTAATGTTTACAAATACATAATTCCTTAATAACAGGATTAGGAGTCCAGATGTATTATGTAAGTGTTCTTAGTATATGATAATCTGAGAAAGAAWGGACATTTTACTTTCCCTAATGGGAAGACATTAATGTCTCACACTAAGGACATATTAACAAAAATATAATAAGCAAAAGCAGTTATAACTGCCATAATTGGGCAGTCTGTTCTTGGCAGTCTGCCACCCTTGCAGCAAAGTTTCTCCTCATATTTCCATGAAATGTCCTGCGTTTCTGTTGGTAGAATACACCCCAGGATACCACTGACCTGCTTGACAACAAGGACACATTGAGAGCTCATGGTTAACATGTCCACCAGGACTCCCAGACCCTTCTCTGCAGAGCTCATTTACAGYATGTCTGTCCCTAACCTGCAATAGTGAGTGGGGTTATTCCTCCCATGTTACTGGACACTACACTGCCCTTTGCTGAACTTCGTTAAGTTTCTCTCTGCCCAACAATCTCACTGAATGACAGCACATCCTTCTGGTGTATCAGCCACTCCTCACAGTGTAGGATCAACAGCAAACCTGCTGAGGGAGCAGTCTGCCCCTTTATCTGAGTCACTGATGTACAAAGGAGCCAGGCTGGACCCTGCACTGACAACTGGGGAATGCTGCTTGTAACACATGCTCCACAAAGAGTCAGAAACTAGTGCTTTCTTGAATATGTTCATATATAATCACTATATTTTCTAATATTTCTATCAGACAATAGACTGTCATACAATACTTTGTAATCTTTTTCCCATTATCTGGCTTTTTATGTGTTGGTTGGGGTTACTTATGTGAAACCCCTGACTACAGCCTAAGAATATGTTTCATTCTTCTTCCCATTTGTCTTATGGGATCAGTAAAAACTGAAAAAAGTATAATTATTAAACTATTGTAGTACAGCCATATAACTTAAACCAGAAAGAATTAGGATAGAGCATCCTTCATCCATGATRTCTCTAATTCAGAGTCTTCCATCAAGAGACTTTATGTACTTTTCCCTTTTCTTCCAGAAGAATCTGCTATAGTCAAGGTACAGGGCTAACCACATTCACTCATCATTCACTGCTTTTTGATTTTTCATATCTTACAGAACTTCCCCTCTTCTCTCCATGCCTGAAGCTTTCAGTAACTTCAGTCCCTTCCTAGAATGATAAGCATTTCTGCATAATTTATCCCAGYAATTAAGTCATAAATATGTCAGACATACAAAGTATAAGATGTGTTATAAATTGCCACTTTTGAATGAGAGGATTAAGTGATTTGCCTACTGTGATGCAGAAGCTTTCCTGTAGTGAAAGGGATCAAATTTATTTCTATATCTATTCATGAAGATATAATCTAAATTATTTCCTAATAGCATATACTTCTTTCTACATAATYGATAATTTCATCTTGACATGTTTACATTCGCTTGAGTTCTCATTTTATTTAACAGATCAAAAGGAAAAAAAATAGATAGCTGACTAGCAGATGAGAACATTCCAGTTGAGCTTCTGAAGACTAAATAACTTTTCTTTCTCAGTAACAGTACTGAATGYCTCTTGCCAGTATCCTCCTTTGAACCCTTTGCCTTTCATTCACACAAACTAGAGAAGATGCAGTGATTCTGGCTCAAAGACTGTACTGTTTGTACTTTGGGGATTTAATGATCCACACAACACCTGACCTAAGAAGGCGTGATTGCACATATCAGTTCACCTCCTGGATTGTGCTGTGCTGCCCATATTCCTCCACAGGATATGAACCCAGATAGCTGATGGTAATAGAAGAGCCTGGAGGCTGCACCCACTAGGCAATATAGACACTGGCCTATCTTTACCTTTATCATGAAGTGAGGTAACATCTTATAAAGACATCCTTTTCTGTCATACTCCTTATTAAAAATCTTATAAAACCTGTGAAGACCACATTACCCAAAACTGTYCCCTTGGACAGGACCTCTGCAGCAAGACATGACCACACCAAGCATCAATGCAAGGATTTCAATAACAGAAGGGATTTAAGATTTTACATCTAGTTATTATCTTTTTTAGAAAGTTAATTGAATGAGTATGTTACTTGAGAGAGTTTGATCCTTGTGGCGCCCAAAAGAATCAGTACCTGTCAGCGCAGAAGAAAAGAGGAGAAAGGCAGACCACTGGTTTTCTTAAACATTTTGTGAAGAATGTATCATTCTGAGTGAAAAATACAGTTTATTTTGTCTTTTTTTATTAGAAGAGTTTAAATTTATTCTGGTTTTCAAACAAATATTTCCTTTGCCATCTTAACAAATAAGAATACTCCTCCTTTCCACAATCCCATGAATGATAACACTGTTAATAAAGTTTGCAGGATGCATAAATAGAAAAAAGAGTGATAAATAATTATAGATAAACAGAATTCTAAAGCCTAGAATATGTATTTTTATATGAACAAATATAACTGTGCATCACACAAATTCAGCAAAAGAGCAGTTTGTGAAGTTTCACCTGTCTGAAGGTGTTGCTGCAAAGACATAATACAGACTTCTATTTCCATCCATGTATGACCTATCGTCCAGCCTGAGTGATGTGATTCCCTAAGCAAGTCTTAATTATGTGAAAATCTCARTAAGTTATTGATTTTTATCCAACACTCATAAATATCTGTGCAAGAGTTGATATTTCATATGGGAAATAATTAATGTGAATATATTAGATGTTGACTTCATTGACCTACTTCATTACTCTGATTTAGCATAAATCCCCACAGAATTTTCCAGCACCTGAAAYTCACATCAAGAGTGACAGATCATATTTTTGTAAACATTTTAATACTCTCTTATCTTTGGAGAAAGGGAAGTTTRAGCATTTTCTGGAAGAGCTAGCAGTATCCTTGGTATTGAAAAGGAGAAGAAATTTCAAAATATTGTTGTTTTGTCAGACAGAAGTGGAGATTAAGGACTTCCAATTCAGAAAAACAGGGAACAGTGGCACAGAAGGTCTTCAAAAAGTAATCCCCTAGGGAAAAAATAGAAGGAGGCTGTGTAGAATTCTGTGCCAGTCACTGAGTTGGCTTAAATCAAGCCAACTGAAAGCATGGACCTGCCTGAAAAGAAGCAGTGCAAAGTAAAAGAGCAATATACCTTCCTTTCCTTTCTCCTACTTATAACACTTTCTACTGCTAAATAAAGGATATCCAGGGACCATTTTCCCCCATTATTTAAGGTATTAGTGCAATTCCTGCATGTTTGGACCATCTCATCCGCCTTCCTCAAAGATATGCCTCCTATAGAGAGGAATAGGCCTGAGCAGCATGGACTACTTGGCTTTAGTCCTACAAATTGGTCTCTCATCTTCTTTAGTTTAGCACTGAGATATCTGATTTTGTTGAGGGGTTTGTTTGGGATTTACTTTTAATTTTGTTGTATGGTTTCTTGTTTTTTTTTTTTAATGCCTGACCTTCACATTAGGGAGCACGTTGAGAAGAGAAGGGCTAGGTATACCTGTCATCTTTTGCCATTTTGGGACACAGGGAACTCCAAAAATCATTACTATCATGTCTGTAGTGACATGTCTTAGTGACATCATTTCAGAGTCCCTAATTGTCTAAGAGCATGAAAGTCAGTAACAAATTGGGATTTAAGAACAGTACAAAAGCTAAAAGCTAGATCAGATCCAAAAGGATCATAAGATAATGGCGCAGCATTGTGCCTTCATCGTTGATAAGTTTAGAAGAAAATTTTTGGTGCAACTATAAAGCTGAGAACTGTCACATGGTTCAAGAGTATCAAAACAATAAGAGGTAAAAAT
This sequence comes from Cardinalis cardinalis, assembly GCA_014549065.1. Classification (NCBI taxonomy): domain Eukaryota; kingdom Metazoa; phylum Chordata; class Aves; order Passeriformes; family Cardinalidae; genus Cardinalis; species Cardinalis cardinalis. The sequence goes on along the minus strand of JACDOX010000048.1, from coordinate 1,034,761 downwards.
AGGAAAATTTTCTGCTCCTTTTATTATAATGCAAATATTCAGCCTTAGTATTTAAGAAAAAAAATCTAAGGCAAATGTCTAAAAATTATAATTACTTATAAAATTCTCTTGATTTTACCAAGGGTAGATTATACAAAAATAACATGAAGTTTCTGTGATAAACAAAATAGTTTCTGGCTGCAAGAAATATGGTAGATTACTTTTTCCTCCAAGTCAGTTAAATATTTGCTATAGTACCACATGGAGTTGGAAAAGATAGGCAATAATGGACTGCTTGCAGAGTGGTTCATGGCTGTCTCATAACATGATAGAAATGGGTAATACTAGGAGGAGAAACATAAGTGAAATAACTGGTAAAATAAACAAGCATTTCTCTGATATACCTCGGAATAAGATTTGGATATTTGTAAATGAAATTAGCTTCTGAGACAGCTTTGAAACTCATTGTGAATACTTGTCAGTATAGAATAGTAATAAACCATAGATAAAACAAAACAAAACAAAACAAAAACTTTGCAAACATTAAACAAAATTAAATGAAACAATGTAGGTAGTAAAATTGTTGACTAAGGATCTAATAGCAAAAATGCTGGATACAAACCATGACCCTATTACTAGATAAATACTGGGACAGAGAATTATCTAATTAGGGATTTCATCAGAGTGTGACAAAGGAATAATGAATTAATCTGTAATTCTTTTTTTTTTCCAACAAGATAGATTAAACAGATAACTGGGACTTTTGTCACTGTTCAAAGTTTTATTGGACCTTTATACAAAGTACAGTATATAGTTCATATATAGAACTATCCATAGTTAWAAAGAATTAACTCAAACTTAGCTAGTACAAAGAAAAATTAATAGTTTGAAATGGAATTTTGCAATCAGAAAATAACATAATTTGTCTTGTTCAGAATAGAAAAACAAATACTAAGGGAGAAAGAGMGAATGTGATTATTGTCTGTAATTATATAAAGCTACTCTGAATTGAAAGACAGCTTTAGTAAAAATAGAAATAACTTATGACAGACAAAAAACCCAAAAAAAACCCACCAACCAAAATCACAATTTAGATTATCAGAGGGYTCTTTCTCATGAAGAAAGTTCTCTGAAATGACTTTTGAGTCAAAAAAATATTCTCCTTTTCAAATGCAGGTCTGTAAGGAATCGAAAATCAAGGAGGTTTTATCTGTCCCATAGGAAGAAGGGGTCCAATGGCCCTAAATCACATTTCAAAATGAAAGTATTTAATAATAAAAACTACATGGTATAATAGAGGGGGACTTACCAATACTTCAAGCAAGGCTGGGATCACCCACAGCTTTTAAATTTACATTAGTGTTTAATAATTTTGAAATAAAGTCATGTCCTACATAATTTCATATGTGGTACCTAAAAAGACAAGAAGAAAATAAGACTCACAAATAAATTTCTGCTTTCTTGACCCCAGGCCTAACTTGAAATAATGTCTTTCACTGTTTGTGTCTGTAATTGACACTATGAGAAAAATCCAGTGGTGAAAGAGYGGCCATTAGACTTTAGAATATCTCTTTAATAATTTTGACTTGGACGAAAATCTGATGAACTGAGTTTGTTACAACTATATGACATAAAAGTTCTCTGTGTTCTCTGCAGTTTATAAAGCAGTTGAGAAACCAAATCTATTCTTTAGAGAAGCAAATAGAAATAAATATTTTTTTTCCTTCATACATATTCTATGTATACATATGCTAAGTTTGAAGTGGTTTTAATCCACATTCCATAAATATGAGAGAAATATATTGTGTCTACTTTTCTATGATAAGAAAATTATAGAAAAATGTGAAACATGGTTTMAAATGGAATATCTGAACAGACACATCAATTTCCATGTGAACTCTCCTTGGATTTCATAGATATCACATCAGGCATACAGGAGATGCAATCTTCTAGAATGGCAGCCAGAGGACAGATACGATTAAATAAAGCAGGTAACATGGCACAAAACATCTGCATATAGATTCTCAAATCACTTCCCAAATGCAAAACAAGACAAGGAATAATATGGGGAAACCCCCTCCCCACCAAATTTTCTTGAAAAAATAACCCTTCCTAAAATAGTAATCATAAATCCAGTGTTATTTCAAATAYATAATTTAATTTTTTATGCATAAAAATACAGTAAATGATTAAATACTAAATATTATTGTCAATATTTACTATACCATAGACTTAAGATGAAGACAGGCTGGGAGAATTTCAGTTGCTAAGCCTGGAGAAGAGAAACCTGGTGAGATCTAACAGCCTTRARTTTTTAAAGGAGGCYTATAAGAAAGCTGGGGAGGGACTTTTACAAGCACATGAAGGATAAGGTGGAATGGCTTTCAACTGAAAGACAGTAGGTTTAGMTCAGATGTTAGGAAGAAATTCCTTACTGTGAAAGGGGTGAGGCACAGGAACATGTTGCCCAGAGAAGTTGTGGATGCTCCATCCCTGGAAGTGTTCAAGGCCACGTTGGATGGGGCTTTGAGAAACTTGGTCTAGTGGCAGGTGTCCCTGCCCATGGGAGGAGGGATTGGAACTAGATAATTTTTAAGGTCCCTCTCAATCCAAATCATTCTGTTTGTATACCTTACATATATACATGTATACAATTACATGTTTTTATGAGATAGTAATGTATGCATGCATACAGCAATAGGAAGGAATATATTAAAATCAATTGTTGCAACACATTTCATCTCCCCTCATTTTAAGTGGCTAATTAAGTTATGTCCTTTTTGTACTCTGTTTATTTCTAGTCAGTGAAAGGAAGCATGTACTTTTTGAACTGGACTCACCTCTCTGCTGACTTACGCTCTTGTAGATGAATTTCTCTCCATGAGGTATTTCAGAGATGTCACTGGTCCTGGTATTTGCMCTTTCGATATCTACATTTGGTCAAACATATATCACYCCTAGAAGWCTGATCAATTTCACACTTTTCAGGTCTATTTCTTCTGCAAATTTTTCAGTTGTACATAAGTTTATTTTGTTTCACTGCAGTCAGGAAGCACTGCTGAATTCAGTGATGCTAGAACAGCATGACTGAAGTTGTGTGTTTTCTTTAAATGCCCTTACATGAATTTCCGGTCATGAATTTTCAGCAGTCTGTCTCTTTCAAATGGATTAATACTGTGGAATTGTAGGTAATGAAAATCTCTTTGCTGAATGACACAAATATTAAAACCARCTTTCTGCACTTCACTAATATCAGCAGGGTCCCCCAGTTTCAATTTTGTTGAACTAATTCATGCCACTTCAAATTTTATTGCAACTTGAACTTTCATTCCATAATTAATTACATGAGCAGCGTGAGTATGCCCTGGATACTAAAAGATTAAAGCCTGCATTTCTACATCTTAGTTCTGACACAGAGCTTTATTTTGCAGCACCAAGATGTGATGGAGCCAGTACTTTTATGGACACACAGAGAATAAAGTCCTGAAATTTTAGATCAAGGCATTTCCGATACAATGTTAAAAATTAATTTACTTGACTTTCTGACTATTTACAGTTTAAAGAGACAGCAACACAGAAGACAARTGTTCCTCTGGGCCAGCAGCTATAGGCCAGGAAAATTACCCCAAAACTATTTGTAATGGTACTAGAAACCTAYATTTAAGTAGCTGAAGCACAATTCAGAGGTAGCAGTTTGGCTGCTTTTTTAATCATTAGAAAGAAACAGACACTTCCTTAGAGCAAACCATCTTATGTTAGAAGAGTTTTCCAAGAAAGAGGAGAATGACTTGCAACTTGTAGTACTATTGTCTCTCAATTGACCATAGTGAAAGTGYTGTAACATGGAGCAGTCAACTAATTTCTGAATAATTTTGCCTGAGATGTTTTTATTCAAAAGAGATAGAAGCATGTCTGTCAGTGACTGAGTACCAAGAAGTGATATCTCTGAAGAGATGTACTGTATGTGAGAGATGTTTGGGGGCCTGTGGCTACAGAAGGAAGGGTTTTGGTATGAGACAGAAATTACACTCAGAGTGTGAGAATTCCACCTCTGCTTTGTAAAAAGGGGAGTAATGCAGTTATCACGTTGTGAAAGAAGRAAAAATCAGTCCTTGTATTTTTCAGAACTCAGTTCTATGTCTTCAAAAATATGCATGAGATTCTGTGGTGAATAAATTAATGTCAGACTTAATTTTATTATGGAAATGCTTTCTCCTAATAAAAATTGTTTCCTTAAAATAGATGCTCAGCTTGCATTAAAGTTTTTGAATGCCTAATGAATACTCAAAGAAAGAAATCTTCAACAGTTAAAACAGACTCCAGAGGCATAACTTGTTCATTTATTTCAGTGCATATGGGCCATTCTGGCTGTATGAAACACTTCAGAATGTTCTTTCAGAAATGTTTCACCTGTCACCAGTAGCACATGGAGGACTAGATCTTATACCTCTACCTTGGACTTAAACTCTACTGAGCAGCCCTCATTATTCACTTGTTCCAATGTTGCTGTTTTGGATGCCAAACAGGTAAGAAAGATCTGGGTCTCCTGTTCCATTATCTCAATTTCTTATTGTCCTGCTTTTGGCTGGGACAGAGTTAAGTTTCTCCACAGTAGCTAGTCTTGGGCTACATTTTAGATTTGTACTGGGAATAGTTTTGGTAACACACTGTCATTTTAGGTATTCCTGAGCAGTGCTCAGTGTCAAGCACACAGTGTCAAGGCCTTTTCTGCACCTCACACTGCCTGCAAGTGAGTAGGCTGGTGGATGCGAAAGGTTGGGAGGGGACACATCTGGGATATTGACCCCAACTGACAAAAGGGATATTCAGTACAATTTCCAATYGTGCTCACTAATAAAACCCGGCAAAATGAAGTTTGAGAGGGGCTCCTATTGCTCAGGAACTGGCTGGTCATCAGTGGTGAGAATTTGGGGGATTATGCATAATTTGCTTTTCTCTGGTGCGATCATCCTTTCTTTTTTTGTTTTTGCTCTGCTTTTTGTCCTCATAATTTTTTTCTTTCAATTGTTAAACTCTCTGTAATTAAACCCATGAATTTTCTCTCCCTTTTACTTTTCCAATTCTGCCCCGCTACTTCTGTGGAGGCGTGAATAAATCGCTGTGCAAGGTGTAATTGCCAGATGGGTTAAATGACAACATTTTAATGGCATTCACAAATAATGCAATTTTTTATCTGAGCTTCTTACTATTTTTTAAGTATACTTTAATTTCTGTAGTAGGTGTAGCTTCTTTTTTATTCTCTTTTTCAAATGAACAGATATCAATTTTCCTACTTATTTATACGATTTAGCTTTTTAACCTTGAGCCTGTGGCTTTCCCTGAAGTAACAGCAGTGACATTGTTCACAGTGTTCCTGAAATATGACTGCTCTTTCAGGTTAGTACAATTTTGTAAAACAATCCATAACTCTACTTTATACTCTCCGGAAACGAGAGAACATTTCTGACATAAAATCTCTCAAATGGCAAAGAAAAGCTGTAGGTTGCCTGAGGGTCACTRAAGAGATGTTTCTGTGAGTTCTAATGCTTTCAGTACATATGAGGGTCACCCATGAAATAAAAAATTGAACCTTTTGCAACATGCACAGTATGAACTTCACTAGGCAAGGCATTCCACCTATAAGACTTAAATAAGAATATTAGAGCTAGAATTGTAGGGGACCAATGCAAGAAAGAAAATGCACATGGGAAAAACATTTATGCTCTTGAGATCCATAGGGAAACATAATTTTATAGAATGGAGTTTTCCAAGCCCTCATTATACAGTTAATACTTATACAGCAGTCACAAAATCCAATTTGAAAGAGGAATTTTCTAATTTTTTGAGACTATAATAAACTGATACTTAATAGTTTGATTTGAAATGTCATTAATTTCAGCTGAAATCTGAGGTTTTATGTAAAGTCGAGTAAGAGTAACCATCCAACATTCTTTGAGATGGTTTCTTTTCCTTTTGAGGGTGTTTATATATCCTATTTCACAAAGGCCTTGCGTGCAAGCTGTTGATTAATACACCAGAAATACGTACATGAAAATAAAAAGAAACGAGCCTTTTCCGGTGGCTCTATAAAGTAACAGTAACATTTTCAAGTAAAAAAAAAACTCTGCATTAAACTTTCTTTGAAAACATCTAGGGTTTGGATCCTTGTGCACTGCTACTATTTTAATATGAAATGGAGTACAGCTGCTCAAATTTTTATGGAGATCTACCAATCGGTGATGTCCTGCCAGAACAATGTGAAAGCAATGTCAACATATGTTGACATTCTAACTTCCATATTTCTCAAGATTACAGAAAACCTGCTGTGGTGGTCACAGAAGAGTGTTTCCAGTCAGCCATGATTTTAAGGGAAGGGAGCTTGTTTGCACAAATTGATTCATGCAGACTTAAAAACATCTGAGTGCTTCCAGGAAGAGAATATAGCAAATAATCAACCAATTAAATATTCAGTGTATAAGGAATGAATTGAGATGCAAGGTATTTTCTTCCCTACGGTTTTCTGATTCTATGTGCTTATTATCACTGACTTTGAATGAATAGATCATTTCTTTTTGAAGTATAAGCTACAGATTGTTCTACATCTAGTCAACTTGGCAAATTACGGCATCACTTCTGAAATGTAATTAATCCCCATGAAGATCAAATACTGGAGATGGCAGCCTTCTGTTACCCTTTAATGAGTATTCCAAACACTAGTAATTTCATTGTTTATTTTCATGCTTCAGTGATTCTTTTCCTGTTTTTCTCAATCTTTGTATAATTTCACAGAAAAAAAAAAATTAAAAATTGATGTATGAAATATATTCTCCTTTCACTTCCTTGAGCAAATAACCAATTAAAAATGTAAATATGGCCTATATATAGGAATTCTAARATATTTTTGGCAAGAGTATAATTAACTTTAAAAACATATTTTAATTCTAAGCAATTATAACTGTCACATATTACATGTTGCATGAAATGGATATTTTTGGAAGTTGTTTTGTGTCAAGCAGTTTATACTTATCATCAAATTGGGATTTAATCAAGGAACACTCTCCTTTCATTCCTCATTTGKCAGTTCACAACCGGGAGGCTCAGAAACAGAAGGTAGTTGGGAGCTCCAGTGCCATTTGAGCAATAATTCCTCATAGTGATTTTGCAAAACGTATTTATAATTTATGATGTGCTACAAAATTGTTAAGAAAACTCCATCCAGAATTTGAAATTATCTTCTTTGATCTTTTAGGAAGATAGCCTGCTCCAAATATAGTCAAGTGTTCCAAACAGAGTGGCAGACTTAAAGGTCTAGCTTGTCAGTAAACTGTTGGCATTAAAACTAATTAAACTTCTGCTTGATGTTCTGTAGAAGCATCATCATAATTCTTTAGCAAGGGATAGAGGACATAAAAATCAAATTTTAATGTGATTGTTCCACTTTATTCTATCAGGTTGAGCTCAGAAATTTCTGAGAGCTCTCCTCAGCCTTCACGCTTATAAACCAGATGAGACTGAAAATGAAACTTTTAAAAAGCCCTGAGATCTGTGTACCATTGATGTAAGGCTCTGATATTTGTGATCATATGGAAGTTAACTGATATGACATGCAGGGATACTTCAGACAAGACTTTTCTTTTTAACGCTTATACTTACTGTCTCTGTTACACTCAAGTAGCTTAGACGTTACTAAAGAAAAAGAACATTAGTAAAATATGTCACAGGATGCTGTAATATATTGCTGTGATTTAATTAATTTAAATTTGATTTTGCAGTTTTTAAAAACTAAAACCAAACCAACAGAAATTCTACGAAAAATATATTCAAAGACTTTAACAAAGAAGTCAATGACAGAAACTACAAGAGACAGACTGTTGGGGAAAAAGCAAAAAAGCAAACCAACCAACCCAAACCTCCAAAAGCATACAAACTGAACCAAAATAAATTAAACCCCCAAACAGTATAAATTTTTGAAATTTTATCATTCACTTCACAATGAAATCAGAGTTTAGTTGTGATGATGGAAACTTTTGACTTTCTCCAGTACATTGCCTTTTTCAGTGAGTCAAAATGACTGCAGACCCACCCCTACAATTTTGGAGAGAGACAAGGGTTATGGTACARGCACTGCTCATGCCCTCTGCTGTTGCACACCATCTGCTCCCAAGCCTTGTGAGGCTGGGATGGGTGTCCTCACCACTTAGTGCCAAAAGAAAATAAGGCTCTGGAAAATTTCAGGTAGGGTTGCACACCTCTGGTGTGGATGAACCACAATTCCTCAGTAGGAGACATTTCTGTTTCAGTTTTTCCTTGTTAGTCCAGCAAATACACTTATATTGCTGCTGGTTGCAGGCCATGGGTTTTATGCTGAGTGTGCAGGGTGTCAGAACTGAGGCTTGTAAGGCTTTTTCTGAACTTGACCTGACAGAGGTGGTTTTTCTTCTCTTGTTTTATCTGTAACAGAATTTTTTTTAATGATCAGGTATCTATGTCTGATTAATTTTGTTTATATTTGCATAGTGTCAAACATTGTCATAGTGTCAAAAATTGCCATAGAGGAAAGGAGCATTTGTGTAGAACGAAGTACTGGTAATTCTAACATATTGATGTAGTAGTATACAGGCATATAGACAAGGTGTAAAAACAAAAATTTTGAAATATAGGGATGCAAGATGCAGTGCACATGTGTAGGACACAAGAGAGGGGACAGAGATTAGCACTGAAAATAGAGTGCTGTAAGACCACCTCTTGAAGGGTCAATGAACTGCAGAGCTGGGAACTGAAAAAAAAAAATGGGCTTGGAGTTAATAGGGATAAAAAATTCAGGTATCTAACATTTGTAAACCAGATAAATATAATAAATTCAGACATAATGTGATATTTCACATCCTTGAAGGAAAAGTAAACAGTAAAACATCTTAGAAATTATATAATAATGCCAAGTACATCTTACAGTGAGCAGGAAGAAATCTTTACCATTAACTTTATGTTACCCAGGATGATAAAGACTCACCAGTTCAGTACTGAATACATTTAGGGTTCCAACGAAAGCATGGACACAACAATAGAAATTGAGTAGATGCTAAGAAACATGTTTATACCAAATTAAATTGTACTTTTAATGCTGAAATTATTTCCATTTCAAAATTCTTTCCTTTCTTGACTTCTTTTTCTCTAGTAATCCAATTTGTGCTAATAAGAAGTCTTTGAAAACTTGTCAGTGACAGAAATGAGACTGTCCTCTTCACTATCTTTCCTCTTCATGTCTGAGRTTTTTATACTTCTTAATCACTACCAAAAGGGAAGAGGGGTTTGCCTACTTCCAATACTGTTACTGATTTTTGTCAGCAATCAGCTCCAGGTTTTTCATCAGTATATCCTCCCCATTTGGAGTCCCTTGCTCTTATCTTGCTTTTTGTTACTCATCTTGCAAGTTATGTTGCCCCCTCATACTTTTCCATGCAACTGAAGTACAGTTGCAAAAGTCTTAGGTCTTTGGTGATTACATTGCTCACATACTTACCTAAAATGRTCATATGTTGGGTGCAGCTGTGTTATCACAGTGTTAAAGAAATGTTTATACACAGTTACTAGTTACACTGGTTTAGTATCTTTACACTCAAGGCATGCCAGTTGTGTAAGTTGGTTACAGCTTAAAAAGAGGTATTATTTATAAATCAAAATCAAACTATCAAACTGAAAAATCCTGTATTTTTTATAATTGATATCTCAGCTTTCTTGCAGAGGGTGTGAGTGGTTGAGTTCTGTTTTGAGTTTTTGATGGGTTTTTTGGATTTTTTGTGGGGAGAGGTGAGGGGTTTTTTTCCTTTCTACCTGTTACAAAGCTCAATGAATAAACAAATTCCAGCTGAGCTGTTTGGCAGACAAAAGATATTTCTGGGATTGTATATTTTGCTCTGATGTGATATGTAGAATGCATATTGGTGGATTTGGAAATGACTTGATTGCCTCAAGCAGTCTTCAATGACAAAGAAAAAAGTTATTGAATTTTGCAGCACTACCTATGACAGAGATGTGATAGATGAGAAGCAGATGTAAAAAGCTTAATGTAAGTCTGTTTGATAAATGGGGTCTCATTTCTTTCTCACCTGCTGAAATTTACAGAAATCAATTTTTTCCCTCAGTTTTAAGATGTATAGGACAAATCCTAGTCAATACGTTCACATGCTTATTTAGCAAAGAGGACAAATGTTAAAATTCCTTGTTCATTTCAAGCTTGCTTAGAGAGAAACATTTTATATATGCTTATATATACACATCTTTTGGAGGGTACTCAATTCAAATCTTTAGCTTAATGTGTTTTTCTAAGTTTTTATCTGGAATCATAAATCTGCAAAATGTCGAAGACATAAAAATGACTGGAACCACCTACTGCCTAAGCTGGGCTTCACTGTTAAAAGAAGAGAATATTTGAACAAGACCCCGTAGAAAATCATGAGAAATTTTTTGTGACTCAGATCCCACTTCCTACCCTTTATATCCATGCCTCTCTCTTCAGGGAGGGAACCCATCAGAAGCAAACTTGTGCTTACTGTATAACCCTTGTCAAAACTATATTGACTGGTCTATGTCAATGGAAAATTCAGATGGACAAATGCCTGAAAAAGCATCATAGTCTGTTTTTTTCATTAAGAGAAATGTCCAATAATGTTTAAATATGCATTTATCTTAGAAAAGTAATCCTGTAAAATGAATAAAAACAAACCACTAAAGAGATGAAAAATTAACTCCCTCAAATGAGAAACAATCTGAAAGTCTGCTTTTTGCTAAATTCTTTGGTTGAGAAAGGAGAGATTAAATTGATTGCATATATACTTGCTTCTTTTTTTTCTTCTACTGACAGCTACTAGTTACATCATGCAAAGTTTCTTTGTATGTGGTTCTGTTGTTGTATGTTGTTTTGCTATTGTATGGCAGAGCATATGTGGTCTTAGAAGGTCTGTGTCATAACAGTAGTGTCAAGAGATTGGTAGAGGAGCTCTAAGGGAGAAAGAAAACATGGAGRCCCAAGGGTGGAAAAGGAAAAGCAACAATTGCTGTGAAATGAAGGACAAAAAGATAGGTTAGCTCCCCCAGATAAAATACCAGACTTCAGGTCTTGTGGGCCATTCTTTTGAAAGATAGAAATGACGACAACAGAAACAGCTGGTCATTGACTTTAAGTTAATTTCTCATAACTTAGTTTCTTTGTTCTCCCTAGAACCTGTTCTGTTTTCTTTCATCATTTGAAAAAGAAACATTGGGCTAACTTCACGCAGTCAGGTGTATTACATATTAGAACATAGTCTTCAATTTTTGACTGTAACAGAATGCTGAGCTATGGTTTTCCAGACATTGTCTACTGTTACAAGATCTGGTTATATGATTTATGATTGTTTTCATTAAAAGTTATAATTATGTGTGCAGTTAATTATCTTTTAGATGTGAATTGTTTGGTACTCACCAACAATATATTTTCCTTTTATTTCATCATTTGTTCATTCAGATTGTGTTTTTTATGTCTCAGTGTGAGCCAGGATTTGCAACAGTGTGCTAAGATATGCAGACAAGTGCTGAGGGACTGCCTTGAGATTTAGCTAACAGAAGAGACCACAAAATGTTGTTGGATGTGGGATGAGAAATGGAAAGGGATGAACCTTTCCAAAAGAACAGGGCAAGGCAATTTAGGTAAGGGAAGGACAACTATCACAATCTGAATGAAAAAAGTGGAGACAAGGGGATAATAAATGTAACTGGTCTTCTGTAGATAAGTTTCTTTTCAGCACACTTGTCTGACAGTGCCTTGGAGCTTTGCTGTCTGACCTTACTCTGTGTAATTTTCTGGGGCTTTTCAAGCTGTTAATTAAGGGAGACATGCAAATGCACAAGATCTGAGACATTTATTCAGGAAAGGGCCCAGGGTCTGGCCTTGGCTATCAGATGAACTTCGAGATATCGCCAGTATTCAAGTAGGATGGAAAGGAGAAACCTGGGCCCCAGAAATCTACTGAATTCAACTTCTCACAGTTATTCATTGAAGGTTCTTAAGAATCAGGACAAAAGAACTGCATGATTTGACAACATAAGTAAGTCTGTTATGGCCCTGAAGCTGCTAATAAAAATTCTCATCTTGCCATCCAGGAGCTCAGGAAAATCACCTACACAGTCCCTTCAAAAAAGCACACATTCCAGAAAATGATGACACCATATTTTATAGCAGTACWTCCATCTGTTTATTGAAATGTGATATCAGTTTCCTAAGGAGACATCATCCAAATGAAAAAGGCTGTTCATTCTCTTTGAAATAAAAATATGCTAGATCTTGCAGCAATCCTTCCCAATAATTTACAGCAGTTCTATCCTATTTGAAAACTCTAATAATAAATTAATCATCTTTAAGATGCAAATCAGTGTTACATTCAACGATGGTTTTTGACTGATGCACATCTCCAATAGTTCACTACTAGAAATAATGTGGGAACTGATCTCTACAAAACTGTTCCCAATCCAGTTGTGTTGGTCTCAATTTTCTTCATCAGCAGTGCATTTTATTTTTTGCTCACCCTTGCTGGTTTAAACCGGCAGCATAAATCCTACTGGGTTCAGCTCCATCAAAACAGACTGCTTGCACAATATGCTACAGAAACATTAGGTTCTTAACAAATGTACAGGGACAGAGTCTTGTTCTGACTATCTTGTATTTTTAAGTGAAGAACTATGGCAGTATTAGTCTGAGGAAAAAAATGTTTTCATGAAGATCTTAAATTGTTATGCTTTCACACACTCCAAAATTTTATTCGTACTCTCTTCCATTGCCTCTGTTTTATATTACTGTGATCCAAGATTCAATGAATATTGCAAATGGATTATCTTAAAGAAACTTTTAGTCTGGCTTTGAGAATCAGATATATGCCATGAAGCTTTTTTGTTAGTTAATAATACAGTAAACAGGGTCCCAATTTTTATAGTAATTTTCATCTCATGTACCATAAAGTTTTAATGTGTTTCTTAATTCCACACTGACATTTAAAAAATCCAGATATTTCTTAAAATTTTAGTGTAAGTTTCTACTTAATTTGTTCAAAATATATTCAAAGTTATTATTTATAATTTTCTATATAAAAAGTAAACAAAAAACAAATCAGCATGAAATTTTTAAAATAAAAAGCATTAGCTTCTAAGCATGTTGGAATTAATGAAAATCACAAAATCATTTTTCCTATTTTAAGACAAATACTGCTGAGATGTATTGTAGCAAAATGTCCTGGTCATCAGAAAGGGGAATGAGTGATTAATTGCTTTGTTAAATAAGGCCTGTGTATGCTGACTTAACAGAACCTGTTAAGAAAAGTATTTTTAAAACTATTTTAAAATTTCTGTACCATACTATTTTAAATTGTATTTTTTTTCTTGCCCTTGTTAGTGCAAGAGGATCAAACACTGTAAAATATAAGTAATTCAAGCATTTACTTTAAAAATAGGTAAAAATCAAAATAGATGTCCKTATACATATTTAATTTTTTTAAATGTAACATTTTGAACAACTTATTGTCATTTTATTAAAGTGAAATGAGGTTTAAGCAAAAAGAGGTTTAGACCAAAACCAAAATGTACTGTATAAGACTATTGTAGTGTTTGCCCTCTAGATCTTCCCATAAATTAAATCACCTGACAGCTTCTTCAGGCAACCTAAATATGTAGTTAAGGTCTAGACAAAGATTAAATCAAAATGATTAACAAAGATTTAATCAAAATGATAAATACATCCTGCTTTAAAGAAGCCCTAAGCATAACTCAAAGTGCAAACAACTCCTGACTACAGGACAGAAAATAACRGGTTTACAGTGATGATTGACATTCAATTTAATTTTTGTGACTTATTACATGTTACTTCTGGCTTGAAAAAACACTATGACATGTCTTATTTCTCTTCATTTCATTGTCCCATTAAAAAAAGGTGCTACAAAGACCTCTACATAGACAGGCCATTTACTATAACCTTTTATTTTTTTCTCTAAACTGTAGTCTCCTTGTTCTGATTAGGGCATTCCTACAAATTTCTTTTCTGTCTAGTTCATTTTAAACGACAAGTACAGAAACTCTTTGTGTGAAAATAATATTCTCACTCGATGGTAAGACAGAAGTGTATTTTTACCATTTCTTTGGCATGAAACTTCATAGTTCATTACTCCATTTACTGCCAGCAATTTTGCTAAATTTCACCATGGAACAAGGATTTTGCCATTATTGCTAAAAAACATCAGGCACTACCTGACATCCAAAATGCTGTGACTCAGGGCTTTCAGAAATTATATCAGCCTCAGTTTTAACAACTTTAGTGGTCTAGTGACTATGCCCTCACCTGTTGCAGCTTCAGCTTGTTGAACCACAGGCGTAGTAAAGGTCTGAGAAAATTAAGTGGCCATTGTGTAAGAAACAATAGACTTTCATGTCAAATAAGGCTGAAGAAGGCAGTTGTACAGATTCCAGACAGCAGCAGGGAAGCAAGAAGTCTGTGATAAGAAGGAAAATGCATTTTTTGAGGGCTTCATACCAAGCAGAAAGAAGATACTACAATGCCTAGGATTTTTCTGTCAGAAAATGCTTTATACTGCTACTCTCTTGTCACAACTCGCCACCCATCGTTTCTTTACAAAAAAGTGTGAACCTCAGATATAAGGTTCACTGAAAGGATATGCATAACACCTAAGAAAAAGTGTACACAGATATAACATCCCTGCTTAACAGTTCTATCTCTAATATTCTATTTTCAGTATTACTAGACTGAGAATAAATTCTTTGCTTTGTAAATACTCTAAGGTGGTTTTTTTTTTGGGTTTTTTTTTTTTTTTTTTTTGGTAAGAGTTGGAATGTGACAGTACTTACAAGGGAGAAAAATAGGGACTTAATTTAGTTTCCCACCTTACCCATTAGTGTCATCTGAGAAGCCTAAGGAGTTGAAGCATCCATATATGACTGAAAGTTWTCCCCATGCCTTTAATAATTTTCTCCTCTTCTTCTTCATTTCCCCTGTCTATTATTTCCAATGAAAAAGACCTATTCCTTTTCTTGACAGGGAAGTCTCATCAGACACTATGAGGTTGTTCCAACTCATAATTATGAAATCTTTTTCTCATTTTTTGGGTTTTTTTGCTTTCTTTTGTCTTTTTGCTTGTGTTCTGCTACATTCATGATTTTTACATTGAAGTTTGAATAATACTAGAACTAACACTGATAAATCGTGAAAATGCACAATAGAAATTGGAGGAATTGAAGGAAGATTAAGGGACTATCACATTTCAGCTATTTAGAGTACATTTGGAGATAGATGAGGCTAGCTGACTTTGCTTTCTTTTATAATCATGACTGCTTATATTTTCTTTTCCGACTGCTGGAGAAGAGTAACCATAAAAAAGTCACGGTGAGGAAAAAAGAAAGCATAYGGTATGTATTTAACCTCATCAAAGTTAAACCTATGTTTAGTCTCACAATACATGTACAGAGCAAACTTACACCACTAAAAGCTTATGGTCTTGAGGGTGTGGGCTGTTTGTCGAATGCAGCCCTGGCAAAAAATACCCACATCTGATGGACACTTGTGGTTTACCTGTAAAAATACATAAAATGACAATATGTCTATAAAGTAGGATGTAATCTGGCTTGAATATGTACATTAAAAGTCTTTCTAAGTCAATCTTTAAATGCCTTCAGAAACACTTACCGTTATTTCACTCTTTGGTAAAATCAAAAGAACATCTGTCATACGATCATAAAGCACCCTAGAAAGATTAGTTAAAACCCATGCTTGCCATGACATTTGACATTATGTCATCCTCCCTTTTTGGGGAAGGGGGTGTTCAGTTGTCAATAATGTTGGTGGTGATTGGACTAGAAATTTAGACCTGCTGAGTCAGATCACTACATGGAACTAAGCTTTCCCATTTTGTTACTCTATTATAGCTGCTTAATAGCATTTTGTGTGCAGTCAAACTTCTGTGTTTCTTAATGTGATTGTCAGAACGTTTTATGCTGGAAATGTTTTCAATGCAGTATGCAATAGATTTGACATATCTAATAAGAGCTGATAATATAGTAAGGTCCATCTTATTCTTTTTCATTCATTAATTTTGYCCATGAACAGTTTACTCATATTGCATTAATAATATAGCTACTCTCTGGTAGAGGCAGAACATTATAAATATATTAAATACTGCCTACACAGGTACAGAAATTGAGAATGTAAAATTTAAAAACAAAGAAAGTTATGAATTAATGAGCATTTAAATAGAGTTAACCAGGCACCACATGCCAAGATTTGGTTTGCCTAAAACACACTTCTGCCTAGACAGCTCCAAGTAAGAAAAACTTCTTTGGATGATACATTGCCTAAGAGCTTTTCAGAGCAAGGCCAGTCTCTTGTGATGGCACCATCATGACCTATATTTAGGATTTAACATTACTGTACA
>JACDOX010000048.1:935073-1018299 GCA_014549065.1 Cardinalis cardinalis | reverse complement strand
AAAAGAAAACAATGCCCCAAAACCCAAGACACCTTTACACCTTTTCTAACTATGCAGAGCTGAAATGCTTCTTGATGCACAGAGTAAGCACCTTATTCTAAAGCATTTCTAGTGAATCAGTTTGGGCGGGGTTTTTTTTGGTTTGGTGGTTTTTTTTTGGTCCAGGAAAATTCTRTCCTGGTCCTAAAATTACCACATAATTTTTCAGGACACAAAGACATTAAAATTGGTGGGAGACCTCATACACAGTTTAGCTGTAAACAATTGTTATAAAGTTATAAACAGCTTTAAAACAATTATTGTAAACAATTATTTAGATATACTTGCAGAAGGAATTTGAAATAATGGATTCTAATGTGGCTATAATTAGAAAATAGGGTTAATATAAAGGCTRGTTTCTGTTCCCAAACCTCAGAGCAGATTCATTTTTTTCAACTGTACAATAAATTTTTCATGGAAGTTGGCTTTTGATTTCTGAACTTGTAAAGAAGGGTAAAGAAGTGAAATCATAATGCTGGTGGTAGAAGATACTCACAGATATTTGGAAGCATTTCCTGAATTAGACAGTTTTAATCCAATTTAATCTGCAAAAATAAGTCTGAGTTTGGCAGCATATACATATCACTCAGTTTATATATAAGGAGAATTTGTGAATAAATCATACGTAGTCACATACATTTGCTCTTTGTATTAATGCCCTGAGATTAGGTTTACAGACTTATGAGACACAAGTTCAGATAGCTAATGAAAGAATATAAGTATCATCATGGAAATTATATGCTATGCTGTTCAATAAAACATATATAAAGGGTTTGCATATCTCATCATTTTTCATACACAGATCTCAGACCAAAAAAACCCAAAAAGAACCCCAAACAAAAATAAAACCAAACAAACCAAAAACCAAACAAACAAAAAAACCCCACCRACCCACCAAACAAACCTGATCAAAATTCTGTCCACATCTCAGATAACATTTAATCAAAGACTGGGAAAGCAGGCTTACTTTGAGATGGCCTGCATAAGTCAACYGTGTGAGATCCATGTAATTTCTCTAGCTATCTAAAATCTTCCTGTCTAGTCTGAGCTGATCATTTGCACTACAGCCTTTGTAATGGATTGCTGCAGAGGCAATTATCTCACGTATTTTGCAAATTCAGAATGGGATTAATCAATCTCCTGAATGTTCTGTATGTTTCTACAGAGTGCAGAGAGAATCTGTGAAATTAGAGAACTAGTTTTCAAACAAAACATRACACACAAGGTAAATATTTTCCAAATGTCTAGGTATGATGACAATAGATAATATGCCCATTGTCACAACAATACAGGAAGCTTGAGATTTGGGCATTCATATCATGGTTTTGAATCTTGTAGGCAGCAGTACAACATCTTAATTTAGTTTCAGGTGGAAAAACTTGAAAATATGGAAAATTAAGACTGAGTAGAAAGTCCGGGTAGTAAGCAATGTTAAAGTCTAAACTGTTCAAGGATTTTCGTGGGATGAGAACACAGAGCTGGAAGGAATGGTTAGTATCTGCTCTTGCATAAAATGTGTAATCTAGAACTGCTTGCAAAAATGATTTTTATATGATGGTCCTCATCACAGGTAAAAAAAAGAATTTTAAAACATCAATAGCAAACAGAAGTTGTCCAAAAGAAAAAGACAAAAGAGTAAAATCAAAAATTAAAAGGTTAATTATCTGTCTTTCAGTATTCATCTTTTTGAGGTGGATTGCCACTCTGTCTTTCCTAATACGAGCACCCAAAAGCTACTAAAGGGAGTTTCCAAGATGTTTGTGTTCTGGAAAGTTTTTCGTAAGAGCATTCTTAACTGCTCTTAGAAATTCAGTCTTCCTTCTTTTTTGTTGCGGATATCTTCAGTGAAAAATCCTTTAATAGGATTTTTCCTTCTGAGAGCTGCAGTTTCAGCAAAAAATGTAAACAATGGTTATCTGCTGCTGTGGAATGCAACAGGTGGATCCGTGACTGGTCTCCTGTAGATGTTTGGGTTTACTGMCCWGTCACGGCAGAGCTGSCTCTCACTCTCTGTTTCAGCCAGCTGCCTTTGTTAGCATTCTTTCTTTTCTGTTCTTAGCTTAGCCTTCTGAGGAAACCTTCTCCTTTCCATTTCTTTTCAGTATAGTCATTATGTAATATATATATATCATAAAATAATAAATCAAGCCTTCTGATCATGGAGTCAACATTCTCGCCTCTCCCTCATCCTGAAAATCCCTGTGAACACAGCCACACTTCTTTTCAGAGGTCWCTCTGTGCAGTTGCTCAAATTAAGCAAAAAACCCAGATTTTCTCTCTTGTACCTTCTCAAGTACTTCTAAAAGAACATAATTTATGAATGCACGTGCGTGCATAACTTTGCAATGAACATAAATAACTAATTGGAGTAGGTTTGTGTTGTCACCTTATTGCAAAAGTTCTACAGCTTCTCAGCGATTTCTCATGGGCAACTCCTCACAGCACAGCTAACAAACTCCAGCTCTCTTCTCAACCAGCTCACCCACTCTTATGTAGCACTCATCCTTACTGGACACAGATGTGGCCTATTAAGGGCAGGCTTGTTCCTAATCTTTGGTGATTAGTACAGYTGCAACTCCTCAGAGGTGAGATTGCCTTCTGCACCATTCTTTTACATTCTATCCCTCCTCAGGTTTGCAAAAGAAGGTGCTATTTGTTGAGATCAGTCATAGGCATTATTATTTCTATAAAAATTTTTCAGACGATGCAATGAAAGAATTGATTTAACCACCTTAGACTACTTTTGAGACTTTTTTGGGAGATGGGATGGGTGTTTGTTCTATATATACATCTAAATACACACAGATAAATTTATTAGTTATTACATAAGAAATCTGTCAGCTTTTATAGCATGCTATGTTCCATCACTTTCCTTATAGACAAATTCATATAGTATTAGTACAAAAAAAAATTWAAAATCTCATTTCCTCTAAAAAAAACAGCTATGTTTTTGTGCTCTGGCATGCTAATGCGTTCACATTAATTTTGGGTCACTTCCTCAATCATACATTACCCTTTAGTTCATTTGCTAGTATACAAGTACATGAACTGCTCACGAACTGCTAATATTAAATGTGTGGGTTTTGCTAAAGAAAAACTACTGATTTTATAATATGGGCTTTTGATTAGCTCTTTTTCCTCAGCACTTCACTTACTAGCAAGAGGATATTCAGCATATTTCTGTATATAATTATAAAGAGAGACAATTCAAGGCTCACACTGTACTTCAGTTCTGTAGCTCCACATAATTGCTTTCAATTTAAGACTGCTGAAGGCCAATTAAAATGGACAATTACTGAGATTTTATTAGTTCAGTTACAGCTATGTAAGCTTTGAAATTTCCAAACTCTTGAAGAACTAAATATGCCTGAAGGTATCTTTAGAAACTTCCATGTACCTTGATTTATGACTTTGTCTTTGGTACAATAAACATTTTGTTGTAATTATATAATTAAAGGAACAGTGTAATTATGAAGAAAGCTGAGAGAATAATTGAAAGAAGACTGTCTAACAGCTATTAATTTTTCAGCACACTAAGATAGGGTTTTAAAAGTATCTATATATTTTAGGAAAAACAAGAAATCAATGTGCTTGAGTCAAGTGATATTTAAGAATCCAGGGAGAAATTTAGTTACATGCCCTTTAGAGACATCTCATTTTTCAAAACCAGACCCCTCCAGGTGAAAACGTATCTGTTTACACATAGGAAGTGACAGAGTAATGACAATCTGTGCAGCTCAGCATTTACTTTATATTTAAATCCTGAGACAGTTCCTACAACTAGGATCTTTGCCTCCCATCTTCTTGAGAGATCCAAGGGGGGGGGTGTATTTTAACTTATATATCTTATATATTGGTGATTTTATATAATCCTCAAGATGAACATTCATACAGTTCWACAGCTGCTTTACCTTATTTTGCAGATGATAGACTTTCAATTTTTTGGTTATAAAGACCAATGAACGGCACAATAACCAATGGTTTCCTCTGCACCTTCATCTAGAAATCACATTCTTTCTTCTTGCTCCCTTCTCCAGCTTTCCTACATAAAATATCTTCAGTTTTCCACTAAATTTTCTGAGTGGGATTTGCAAATGGTTAAGTGTTCATAAAATAAAGTTTTGCATCACATGAACTGTGTGTCTAGAACTCAGTCTGGAGTGAAGTGTAATCTATACAGGGAAGGAAATCTCTGTAGAGTGGGAATTCCTTGAACAATAAATTGTTTGTGGTGAATTTACCTGCCCCTTCCCTTACCATGAATATTCCACTAGCATCAACATAGTCTTTGAATTTCTACAGACTTTGATTTATCAGAGTATGAGTTAGAACAAGGTAACTTTTGATACAGAGAAAATTCAAATCATCCAGCTAATAAGCATTTTAAATAACTTGCAAACAAATATTTTTCCTCTTTCCTACAATCTGTACACAAGGACAGATTTTATTTTATTCCACCAACTTTCATTGTCTCCTTTTCTGCAACAGACTCTATGTAGTCCTCCCTGGATCTTCAGGGCATGTGTCTCCACCACATCTCTAACATAGCATTGAGCCTCTGGATCTCTCCTGAGACACTGTGCTTACAGCTTTTCTCATTCCTGTGTGAACCACTGGAACCCAAATTAACACCCAGCTGAACGAAGCTTGTACTTCTCTATTTCATCTGTTGCAGATGGGAAAAAACCAAAACCCTAAAAGTGTAGACCATAAGCGTCACCCATTTCTTCCCACTTCCAAAAATGTAGTTTTGACAGGACAGCTTCATTAATAAAGGGTAGCAAAAAAGAAACTATTGAAATTTTAGGGTTCTAGTTTTCCACAGAGAGAAGTTGCTTCTGTGATTTATTCTATGTTATACAAATTGAAACTAGGTATGATCCGATATCATTCTTTGTTTCACAGAAATGAAGGAGCTTCATTAGCATACTTATGACTCAAGCATCTGTTAAATTAATATGTTTTAGAAAGAGATTATGTTTTGTCTGTATAATTTGTTTATATTGTGTAGGRATCATGCTTTAATTTAGAAAACAGATGTAGTGATCAAGAATAAAGGAATCTGTCTGGCACATCCTACTGAGATGTAAATCTTGAAATGTTTCTTTACCTTTAGTTGTAGTTGTCTTTTAAATAGATAATGCTTTTTCTGAAATTTTCTTTGCATAAAATGATGTTTCATTACCTTACCCTAAATTGTTACTCAGAAATATTTTCCAAGTTGAAAATTATGTGGGGAAGAAGAGATGAAATATTTGCTGATTTTGATTCTGTAACATTTGTTTAGTGTTGGTTTGTTGTTACTATTTGTTTTGGTTTCAAGTGGGTTTTTTCTGTTATTTTATTTTATGACCAGAGCTGTTATAATGGCTTCAGATAAAGTCAATGGCAGTGCTTAGGTCTGCATTTTGAATTTCATAAAAATTAATTACCTTATTCATTTATTTTGTTTTACTCCAAATTTGAAAAAAWTATGTAAAGCAGCTGTCCTCTCTACTCTAAAATTACTAGTAATAAGCATGTCACCTCATTTTTCTTTTATTTTCTTGGAATTTTGATGCTCACAAATGTGGTCATTTTTAGATATTTTCTTGTTAAGCAACCTAGAACAAGAAAGAACATGGAAACATAAAGGAAATTTTAACCATTATGTTAAAATAACTTAAATATTATTTTAACTTTACTTTTATGTTTACTTTGTAACCTTTATTACTGAAATTTAAACATGTGTCTTAAAATTCCTTAATTACATTAGGCTATGGATTTAGAAATGTGTCTTTCAACATTTGTGTTCCAATCTCCTGCCCCTCCTTCTTGCCTTTCTCATGTGAAGKTTGGTGAATGGTGAACAGCAACATTTAACAATCTGTCAAAATAGGCTAACAGGACAGACTGGTAAGATTCTTATTGCTAGTAGTGTCAGAGTAAATTCAAAAAGAAACTAAAATTAGAAAATATCCCATT
Organism: Cardinalis cardinalis; assembly: GCA_014549065.1. Classification (NCBI taxonomy): domain Eukaryota; kingdom Metazoa; phylum Chordata; class Aves; order Passeriformes; family Cardinalidae; genus Cardinalis; species Cardinalis cardinalis. The sequence goes on along the minus strand of JACDOX010000048.1, from coordinate 1,012,296 downwards.
GTCAGGTTCAGTGAATCTAAAAGAATGATTCACTTTTTACTAATAGTTTTTTTTTTTTAATTTCAGAACATGAACTAAGGAACATTTTCGCTTAAGAGATTTTGACATGGAGGGATAAACAATGTCTAAATTATAGAGTCTGCCTGTTAAGCCAGATCCCAATTCTAGGTCTTGCTAAGGACAGTTACTTCAGGGTAGTGACAAAACCAAAATTCTGAACAGGTGACGTCTTAAAATATCTTACCCAGTGCGGCAGCAGCTCTCTGGCCGCAGAAAGAAACACAACTTTCCCAGGCATCAGTCTGGTAAAGGCTGTGAGAAGATCAGAGAAAAGAATGAGAAACAATTCTTAACTTGCTGCACCTGGTATTGTAAGCATGTGGAGTGTGTTATGGAGATTTGTTTACAAAAGGATGGTTTCTTGATTGGCCAATGGTGATGGTGTTTTGATTGGAGGACCAATCAGGTCCAGCTGTATTGTAACTGTCTGTAAAAGTAATGGGTTTCTGATAGGGAAGATGGAACAGGAAAGCCTTATAAATATGATTGCCTGGCAAAAGATTTTGAGAGTATGTAAACTATAAGTGAGATTGAAATGAAAGCAAGCTTTGAGATACCAAGCCTTAGTTACCGAACAACTGGAAACCAATGGTATGGCCAGCTGGAGGTAATCCCCTTTTGATGAAACAATACCCTTTGCTTGCAGACAGGTCCAACGGTTAGAGCAGACCCTGCCAGCTTGGCAGAAGGGGTCCAGAGAGCAGTTTTTAGGGTTTAAAACGTAACACAGTATGGTAATGTAATGATTCTTATCGCATGTATGTAAATGCTCTAGGATTTGTATCTTGTACTAGACTGGTTAGTGAAAATTAGAATATTCATCACAGAAGAAGATTTATTGTATTGTAATGGGAACTTTGTCCTCTTATTCTTCGCTCTCCCTCTTTTTCGGGCTCCTCTTTGGGGCTTCTCTTTTGGGCCTGCTCCGAGCTGTGGCTGGCAGCTCCAAGCAAGGTCCCTGCACCCACGCTCTTTGTAATAAACCACAAGTTCTGGCTTCAGAGATCTCTCATCTCTATCCACCCTGGCCAACGGCCCTACCCACTATCGCTTCTACAGGTTTCCTAATTAAGAAAATGCCTTCTCTAAATGCATGGAGTCTATGTAACTTGTTACCCAGCTGTGGGCTCCTTGCAGTGACAACCCAGTTCTTGGAAAATGGAAATGGAAGAATGGAAAATCAGAATTCTTTTAGTCTTCATAAACAATCTATATTGTGGTTATTTTAAGCCAAGAGATTTTTGGCCAAGTAAATTTCTTGGTCCTGTGAAACCACGGTGCTAAACCAGGCTGTCTCAGAAAGTAAGCATAGAAGCAAATTAGTCAAAAAATTTAATTAGGGCATCAGGCTACTGAAGTTAACATATTGTGGTTTTCCCTGAATCACCAGTTCTTCATTTCTCAAGAATTAAAATTGAGGGTAGTTCATTTCACTTTCCTCCTGACTCACAAAAGTGAGTGTCTCCTTGATATATCTAACTTCTGGCCTCAAAAACTTTCAGAGCTGTCTTGCAGCTTTATTTAAGATCCTGATCAATAGAAAATGAATTCTAGATATTTCACTAAGACAGGAAGCTTAGCAGTTTTGGGTTGATGCTTTGTTCAAGTATGATCATAAAATTTCTGAGGCCATTAACAGTTGYGCAGTCTGCCTAAAATTCATGGATATTATTCATAACTGACATTCTCTCCGCCTGCACAAAATGCCTAGAGTGCATCTCCTGATCAGCTGTTTACTCTTCAAGCCATTGGATCTCTTTTATCACTTAAAACAGTGTAAGCACCTCTGTGAAATGAGCCATTCTATGAGGCAGGGAGATATAAGACAATTTTTTTTTTGTGGTAGGGAAAAGGTAAAGCTTATGTCTTCATAAAAAACATYTTAATACATTTTAAATTAGTTCAGTCAACTTTGTTATCTGGTATTACATATACATAAAAAAAAATATATATAAGTATACTGGAAAATATATTTGTTAATACCACTGCCAGATTCAAGATGGGAAGATAGTTATAATCAGATCAGCTTGAGGATTTCAAGAAGATATAGACTTCTGCAATTTCCTAATCCAAATGAACACTTCTGAAAGCCAGAGTTAGAATAATGTGATAGAGTGAGATATTAAAGCATATTTTTTGGAACCTGCTGATCACATATTTTACAGGATATGATTTTGAAATTAGRTTTTATTGCTAAATTTCTTTGTGATTTTGATCATGTTATTTAATTTTGAACACTTCCTGTGATAATTATACTTCCATCTTTACTAGGAAAAGGTAAATAAAATAGACAATGGGAAAACTAGGACAAAAAGGATAATGTAAAGAACTTGGAGAAAGCTGATGCTGATTTTATCTAAATATGACAAAAAACTCATTCTAATATTTCTGAAATTTCATCATGTTGAGGAAAAAAATCAAATAATTCCTAATGTAAGTGGAGATATATCTATATTTTCATCACATTTGATTTTTCTTTCCTTTCTTGGTGTTAATTTCCATCTGACAGAAGGAGTTCTCAATACTGCTGCATGAATACTACTAGCATGTATATTTAAATAGAGAGATACATATTTTATATATACCCCTTTAGTAGCATTTTTCAATGCTGTTGTGTTCAAAAGAATAACAAAGATCATAATGAGATAGCACACACAGTGTACAAAGAAACTAAAATAAAAAGAAAAAAAAATTGTTGAGTTTTCACACTGGATTTATTATTTGAATTCATCTCAGTCTCAAAATAGTGGGTTTTATTTTATTTTATTTTTGTGTTTATTGTGATCGGAAAACTATAAACCAATTAAATTATTTATTTACTACCCAAACCACATTGTTTAAATTATGTTACCATGGAATTAGTAGACCCAATGAGAGATACTGTCTCTCTCTAGTCTCCCCTCATGAAACTCCACCTGGAACACTGGTCCAGGGGTCCCCAGCACAGGAAAGATCATCACAGGGCAGGAGCAGCTCTCCTATGCAGACAGGCTGAGAGAGCTGTGGTTGCCCAGGCTGGAGCAGAGAGGGCTTCAGGGAGACTTCACTGTGGCATTTGAGTACCTTGGGAAGGCTTTTAAAAAGGAAGGAGAGGAATTTTTTATACAGGAAGATAGCGATACAGGGCAAGAGTGAAAGTTTCTAAACTGAAAGAGAGAAGGCTTAGATGTTAAGAAGAAATTCTTTACTGTGTAGGTGGTGGTGCACTGAAGCAGGTTTCCCAGAGAGGTTGCGGATGTCCCATCCCTGGAACTATTCAAAGCTGGGTTGAAGAGCACCCTGTGCAACCTGATCTAGGGAATGTCATCTCTGCTCACGGCTGAGGAGTCGAAGTAGATGATCTTTAAGGTTCCTTCCAAACTTAAACATTCTGTGATCCTATAATTCTATGATACGCTGCTTTTTGTTTTCTCTTTTAGAGTACAGGCAGGGTAGAAGACACTTGAGTTTTTTGGTAGCATCAATAACTAGGCTAATCATGGTGATTTGATCAGAGTGGTATCAAAGATCTGAAACAAGGTCTCACAATAGAAGAAGATTCTAGGAAACTAATTACACAAACAAAGGCTCAGATTACTCAGTGGAAACCGAAATTCTTAGAATTCTACAATAATATACATCAACTACTAGGTCATTCATATTGTTCAAGTATAAAAAGGACAAAAGTTGCTGTTGATATAAAATTTATCAGGATGGTCAAAAGTAAAACAAAACACAATGAAATATGGAAAGGTATTATGATTTTAAATGCCCATGTAACAAAATGAAAAATGTGATTTAGTGCAGATAAGAAAAAGCTGACAAAAACTGAAAAATATATCCCTAACTTACAATAAAGTTTTCAAATCTATTTTCCCTTGGTTTCTATATTAACAGCTAAGATACACTAAATAAATGAAAGCCCTCAGCTTGAAAAGGATCTAAATAATGTAAGTTATATGTTCATAATTTTTTTAATACAGAGAAAATTAATATTAAAGCTGGGCTCAATCTAACAGTTTGATTACCTTCTCTTAAAGGTCTTTTCCAACCAAATTAGTTTATGAGTCTATGATTTAGTATTTCTCCTAGCAGAAAAACTGTAATRTAGTTACCAGATACCTTGCTTAAACTAAATAAAAGGATGAATATTTCATGCATTATCATTGAATTGCAGAGCTCTTTTCCACCAGTTACTGTAGAGCTCAGTAGAATAAATGTGATAAAGAAATAACACGATGATTTAATGAAGAAAGTATCCATCACTACTTCTGGAGATTTCACTCACACCCTTGTAGGTGTGAGTRAAATCTCTAGATATAGAACTCTGTATCCTGCAAATTCTTGGAAAAATCTAAGGTGCACTAATTTATTTTTTCCTATTTTTAGTTCTTATGTTTAATGCAATACATAATGATCTTAGCAAATATATTTGCTTAGCATTCTTAGGATTTTTTTACAATATTGACCCTTTTAATAAAAAATTGTTTTCATATGCCTTTCCATAACCTTGCATATGCATCATAAGTAAGAATAATTGTCTTACCTTGTTAGGGTAGTTAATTGAATAAACACTTATGAATAAATACTGTAAATAATGCCTGTTTTTTCATCTACCCAGTCATTCTTGAAACAGCAATGAATATCTTTGTCTTTCACATAGGTCATTTCAAAGAGAATTACCAATAAATGAATTCATCATGAAAATATTTCCAATTATATCATTACCTGCTAGTTTGATGTTCCTAGGTCACTAAGTTACCATGACTGGTTTTGTTACGTTGAATGATTTCTCATAGGCTTCCTGCATTTCCACATGGCAGCAGCCAGTGTCTTTGCTGCCAAGTTAACTCTTTCACACAATGTATGCCATGCCCAGGAGGACTACAAGAAACACTAGGGAAGCCACTTCAGAGCTGGGGTAGCCAGCCACCTGTAGCCAGCTCTGCTATACATTGTCTTCTAAGCTCTGTTTTTCAAAGGAAGAGAGGAAGCATAAGTTCAGATCACAGTTTAAAAAAAGCTGCTACATATTGCAGCTTGACCTTCAGTATTTCAGCCAGGTCTGGAACCCTTTGCCTCCATACAGTATATGACATTTGGTCTCACCTATATTTTTTATATCTATCTATATCTATTTCTATCTACATATATACAGAAAGATATTTGCAATAAAGTCTTGATAGTCTTGAATAAGAAATATTTATTCGCTCACAAATTTTAATTGTTGGGAGTGAATAAACACTCTAATTCAAGACCATTTTTTTAAATGAAGATGATGACACCAACCACCAATTCCTGAAATGATACTGTTTTGGAGAAAGAAAAGAAAAATGAGAGCCTGAGTCCTTGATATCTATCAGATTGGAATTTAATGGGCTCAAAATCTATAACTAGCCAGGTCTGGGCTTCACAGCTGAATGGTTCAATCAGCAGCTTTTTATGGTGTACTGTGGTAATTACCTCCTACATGAATTATCTGTTCTTGAAAGAATGACACTTTAATCAGCTCTATAGAGATCCTGACATTTGAGGTACCCTGTGCTTTTTTATTGTTTGGAGTTTTTTTGTTGGGGATTTTTGTTTTGTTTTTGGTTAGTTTTTTTCTTTGTGGGTTTCTTTTTAATCTACAGATTTTTAATTTCCTTTTGACTTTATCAGTGTTGAAGGAAAGATGTTTGGACAAGGATACTTGCCCAGTACTACAGCCCAAGTTGATAATACAGAGCAGAAGGTTACCTATTAGGATAATTTAATATAGAAAATATAGTGTAGAGTCTTTATACATTRAAATCTTCTATCATTCATATGTTTTGGTAATTTTTATGTTGAATCTTCATGTACTTTTGTCCTTGGAAAAATGGTAATGCACTGCATAGGCTGTTGTACATAAAGATTTAGGTGATTTTTTTCTGCATTCAGTAGCTACTTTGTTGATGGCAGTTACATCAGACAAGACATTTGTTTCACTGAGGTTTAAATTAGAAGTCAGACAGTTAGAATTGATAAAACTACCCTGGCATAAACTAGAGAAATGTGAGAACCCCTGAGACAGTGAGCAGAAGGATCATTTACCGATGTGAGTAAATAAGGGGCACAGTGAAGTTTTTGGAGTAAATTTCCAAACAAGCATAAAATGTTTCTTGACACTTCATTACCGCTAATCTAGAGAGTCCCTGCAACTCAGTCAACAGTCTGGATCCTTGTAAGGACAATAAAAAAGATATGACAAGATGCAGGTAAAAGCCAGCACATACTGAACAAACATAGGAAGTGGCACTGATTCCAAATCCAGACATCCATCTTTCTACCAGGCCTCTGATGGTTCCATAGGCAACCAAAGTAATGTAGACAAGGTAGCCTGTTTTTTTTAAACAAATTTTGTGCGTTTTAGCCATTCAACTTAAATTCTATTCCCATCTGCATTCATGCATTTTCAAAATAAGCATCAAAACTACTTAATGAATTAAAGAAATTTCTTCTGGGGAATAGCATATTTATTGCAGTTAATTTTTTTAATGATACTTAAAGAATGAAGAACCAGATGCTTTAAACATCCAAACTTTTTCATATTTATGGGACAGCGAGCAGATGTTTCTAAATTTTCAAAACCATGTAGTACTGCTTGTAGGCAGGGATAAATAATTGACATTTTAATATTAGAGAATAAAAACTTAAACACATCGCAGGCATTTTCTGCAATGAAAAGATAAGTAGTATAAAGTACATCAAAAAAGTACATTCTATCACACTGATTGTGAAAATGAAAGTATAATTCACAGAAATTTTTCCATTGCTTATTGAAAACGTAAAAGCTAGTAAAATRTTGTGACCATGCATCAGTCCATATAACAGACACTGGACAGGGGATTGACTGTGTTGTTTCCTGGTTTTCCATAGTTGATATATCCTTAAACAGTTTTATTACAGCAGCATTTTAATAGATTCATAAACAGGAAAAACAGAGGTGGGATAGATGCTTTACAGTGAATCCTGGTGAGACCCATTAAACACATGTTACAACAAAGATAATACTTGCAAAGATTGTGACTGAAGAAAAAGATCAAACAGATCCTGGAAACAGAGGTAAAGAGGAAACAGTAGAACAGTGTCACCTATTTGGGMGATGCAAAGGAAAACATTTATCAAACTTATCTCCCTTTTTCCTGTTTTGTTTTTCTTTTTTTGTGTTCATTCTTCCCAAACCAAGTACATAAAATTTGTGTCTCCTGAAGCATATCAGATTGTTTCCTGATTTATTGAAGGCCCTTGTATATGATTAAAATATTGATRAAATGCTACTGTCCAACTGCAAATATCGACTGCTCAAGCCTCAAGAGATGGGGTAGGAAGCTCCCAGGCTTACAGTCAAGTAAGTAATGGACAACATTGTTGCAAAGAAAGAGAACCAAAAATTCCCCTTCTTCTACAAACCCTTAAAACTCCACTTAAAAACACTATGGTATCAATATATCTCTACAGATTGATTGATACAAATTTGATTGACAGTCTTCATTAACATCTGATGGAAACTTCAGTGATTCTGGGGGCAGAAGAAATTAGGGGAGGCGAGATGAGATAAGGGAAGACATAAAAAGGCAAGATGATGGGAAGCAAGGCAAGCCAGTGAAAAAAGGAAAGGAGAGAGGCAGTTGCTCACACTGAGAAATAAAAATCAGAGATTAGCAATATTTTGCTGATTGAAAAATATAAACAAAAAAGATACTTTTTTTATATATACCATAGATTTCCTTTGAGATTTAGATAATACATTTTATATTGTAATATTTCTAGAATTTATACTGCGTGGTCAAACCTTAAAGAAAAGGAGGATTAAAAGTATTCAACACTCTTACAAATAGATATTATTGATTAAGGAATTAACACTTCATGCATTTATTTTTTTTTCCTCAAAAATAAAGTTTGACTGTGGCTTGATTTAGCTTTTTATACATCTAGCAATGATTTATTTCCCACTGACTGCTAGTGATCATGATCAAAAGCACAAATTAACATATGTATTGGAGTGTGTGTTTTCTGGAAAGTTACTCATTTCTCCACAYTATGTTGGAGCTCGTGCTTGATCTTCTAAAAGCTATTTGACATAGGGATTTGTGTTTTTATATTGATGCTATTTTAGTACATAAGGAAGATTTTTTTACAAATACTAACTCCATTTAGCTATCATAAACTTTCAGAAGTTTTTTAGGTGTGGAAGGTGTAATGACTAGGGAAAAACAGAAACATACTCTGGTTTAATAAACCACAGTAGAAGAACAAAAAGACCTGAAAAATTAAATTTCTTATTTAAAAGAAATTATTTTCTTTAGGAAGTGCAAGAAGATTCATTTGTATTCTTTGCTTATGAAGAAAATGACTACTCTAAAACTCTTTGGGTTAATAAGATAAACAAGAACTAATCAATAGAGATTTCCAACTTTTCTTTGTCACATTAATTATGGTAGTGAGAATATACTACTTTTCTTTGGTAAAATGTTGATCGATAGTTTCTGTTTTAGGCAGAAACATATAGATAAAAAATTAGAGAACAAATACAGCAGACCAAAACTAGGGCAAGTTGAGCATTTTAAAAGCAAGCCTAAGCTTTTCTGAGGCCCATATCTGATCAAATGTTTCTTATAGTCTTATAGTGTCAGCATTTTACAAGAATTCAAGATAAATCCAATACTCAAAGTAGCTCATATTAATCACCACCTAAGCAAAATAGCAAATGCTAGTATTTCATTTCAGAAAATGTGCATGAATTATTCACTGATACAGTTTTGTCCTTCTTAAGGGTTACCAGTTTAACTTTCTTTCATAGTCATACTCACAACTGTATTAGATGGCAGCTACTCTTATGATAAAAATGCAAAATATTTTTGTACTGTTATTGAAGTGAACTTACACTACAAAAGCTGTAAATCCACTAGCAAGACCAGTAGATATTACTCATCTCTTCTGCAAATGTTATATAAAAGTGACATTTATGTGCTAATTATAGTAAGGAAAAGACTTTAATATACATCATCTTTTCTGAAAGATGATCATGCTTGAAGCTACCAAATTTTTCAAGTTTGCAGAGTAGAAGTCAAAAATTTTCTGTTACTTCTACATCCTGTGTAAATAAAAACCATCTTAAACTTGTGAATTTAAAACTAATTTTTGGTGCTTTTTTTAATGAATAAAAGTAATCAGGAAATTATTTGCATTATATATGTCCACACATACACATATTCACACAGAGAAATAGAAACATTTATATAGAAATGTCTCCCAACAATCTATTGTAATGAGAGCCAGCTTCAATAAAGATTGTCAGATTCCTTCCTCAAACTTTCCAGCAAGAAAGGCAGAAAGAACCAGTGAAGTATACTAAGAGAATCACTAAATTTAATCAGAAATGTTTTCAAAATTTATCAGATGCTTATGTCCACATTTAGTGACTAATTCATTCCTTAGTTCAGTGGTTGAAACTATTGTTCTAAATAGGGTCTTCCTCATCTGAAGCCATTGTCTCCAAACAGTGAGGGAGATAAAGAGAATTCCTGCAAAGAGAAACATAACCATACAAAGCATTCTTCGAGACATGTAAGAAATAATTAAATCAACGAAACACCCCCAAATCCCAATCCTAGTTATAATGATTGGATTTTAGATGTTTTGTCTACCAAGTTGTCTGTGATTTAAAATGATAGCAAGGCATGGAGATGTTGAATTGGATGATTAAGGACCTTTGTCAGTGCCTGGAAAAATAGATTATAATCTTCTTATTTCTGTCCATATTTTTTGTGTTGCTAATTCTGCTATCAATTTTATTTGCCTATTGCATATTGCATACACCTATGAGGTTGCATAAATAATGATTAGAATACCAAATATATTGATTTTGTCAGAGTGACAGTCATTTTCTATTTTASTGCTTTAACTGTCATTAGCATCTAATGTCTCCTCCATAGTTAGTCAGGAGACTAATAATGGTAAAAATAATGACAGATACTGATTATATAGCACCAAAGATTGAAATAAGCTGCCCAGGGAAGTAGTGGAATCATCATCCTTGGAAGTGTTTAAAAAATGTGTGGAAGTGGCACCTGGGGACATGGTTTAGTGGTGAACATGTAGCAGTTCTAGGTGAATGGCTGGATTTGATCTTCAAGGTCTTAACAATTCTATAAAAGAAGCCTTTAAAACAGTTTAAAATTTGCAGGTGTCACAGTAGTAGTAGATAAGGAGGTCATATTTGGAAAATTAATTTGCAGCAGAGTTAAATACTGAAAATTTTGAAGTCAGGTAAATGAAGTATATGAAATGTTAAAATAACAAGTTCTGTAGGTATACAGTAACTTCATTCTTAATCCCCTAGAGATACTTGAGTAATTTGCCAGGTGTAGCGTTTATTTCCTTTGCTGAAATTCTCCTCTCTTTGTGACATGWTAGAAAGATATGAATATAAAAAGAAGGCATAAGCCTCTAAGTTATATTGTTCTGAAAGCTTACTGCCAAGGAAGAGGTAAGATTGCAAAACAAAAAGTGTGATGTGGAGGCTAGAAAAGATTTCACTAGATCCTATTTTTTCCTGCATTGCTGAAGTTAATTTTTCAGTACATGTTTTGGAAGATTTTCTTCATCTTTTTTTCTTAGAATTCAAAATTTCCCTTTGGGAGAATAAAGTATTTATTTATTCATTTAGGTTTTCTTTGTTGGTTTGTTTACTAKTGTCCTAGGGTGACTTTATGATGCTTGTATCTCCCATTGTTTGTTCTGTTTGTTCTGGGTATTAAGTTCTGCTCCTTGAAGGCTGGTTTTGAGAGTGATGAGGGGGGGAGAAGAAGTGTGCAGTTTGTTTTCAGAACTGCGCTTGCTCCCCTGTGTTTTTCTCTCTCATGGACTGTGCTGTCTGCAGTACRAACAGTGGGACAGARATCTCCCTTGCTTTTTAGTYAGGTTTTTTTTAGCTAGCTGAGGCAGAGAAGTTCCCCAGACTGTGGTTTTTCTTTTTCTTGGAGCTGATTGGCCCAGCTCTGGACTGAAAACTGAGAAAAACACTAGGAGCTCACACTTGAGRCCCATCAGGGCCTGGGACGTRGCATTTTCCAGCTCAGGAGGGACTGATAAGAGACTGAGCAAGCCGAGCTACAACCCACAAAAAGGACTTTCTGAATTTGACATCTCTTCAGAACAAGGAGAAGTTTTATTGTTTAATATTATTTTAATTTTTTTTTATGCTTGGGAGTACTTTGCTTGTTAAACAAACTTTTTTTCCCCCYGCTTTTCTCAAAGGAGATTTATATCTCCTGAACTGATGGGGGGAGGGGCTGCTTGAATTTGCTTCCTAGGGGCACCCTTTTGGAAGCTCCCTCACTAAATTTGCCCTAAAGCAGGACAACATTATTACCTGGTATACCGAGATGCAATACCTTGGGGTGGTCCAAAGATGCACCCAGAGAGTTCTAGGCTTGGCATTAAGAAATTTTTCTTTGCCAATGGGGCCAAACACTGGAACAGATTTCCTACATGCTCAATGACCCAAGCTTGTCTGTGGTCTAGAGCCATTTGGATAATGATTTTAATAATATACTTTTACTTTTTATCAACCCTGAATTGGTCAGGTAGTTGGACCCAACTGGTCACTCCCAACTGAAATATTCTATTCTATTAGATTACATTTGTGTTTTGTATTGATTTATTTTACAAAATCACTCCTAATATTCTTATTTATATTTTTTAATTGTAATTATTTCCCAGTGTGGGTGGACATGATATTTAATTGAGTCTGGAAGTGTGAAACTATGCATTAAAAAGTACAGTGAATTATGATTAATTGCTCTGTTCTAATACACTAGAAACTGTTTATTTCTGTGCAAGTACATTTTGCTGCACATGTAAGGCACAAAATGTTCTGCCGTAGTTTTATAACCCCAATATAATTGCAGAGTGGGAGAAAAATATGCCATATATGGTAATTTGATGCTAGAGGTTGTTGTAGGCTAATGTACCTTGATTAAAGCAGTGAAACATATTCACAGAAAAACAAGGAAGGGTCATACTCCTGAAACTGTCACAAGATATACAAACTGTTTTTTCTGTTTTGCAGAATGAGAAGAACCAGTTTATATTTAATAACAACTTCTTGTGGTCTGCACATTGTTCTTTYTATCTGAAATATTATTTTACACAGTAAATGCATTTGTGTGACTCACACATATGTACAGATTAGCACAAATGCAAGAATGAAAATTTGTTCCTTATATTAGAATAAGAATACACAGCCATCTCCTTTCCTATWGTCTGGAATGATGTGGTCCAAGTAGGAAAATTGAATTACTGAAGTCTACTGTAAAATGTCCATTTCATTTTGGTAAAAGATTAATTTAATTTTATGYATTCTTTATAGTGCCATTCCTCTTGATGTGCCCTTCTATAACATTTTTTTATTTTTGTCCTCACCTACTTCACCTTTAGTTACTTTTCCCTTCTTCCTTCCACTTCAATCTGATACTCATTTTTATATGAATCAAGCCACTGAATCTAGATTATTAAGGGTAGTTTGAAACCTAGTAACAAAATGTCCAATCATTTTTTAAGACATCAGGAGGGATATGAAGAAGACCTTAGAAAAAGCTTGCGCTCCAATGTCATTTGCCACTGTTGTGTCTGCTGAGATGTCCTGTTCTCCAAACAAATAACCGTGAAATTTCAGCGCCACTGTCTCAGGTACTGATAAGAGTCAAGAGCTGTATACAGCACTGTGTCTTTCCCACTGTACTCACCTTCAGCAGAAAACTATCTGAGAATGCTGCAGCCTGTGTGTTTGGAGCCAGAGACAGGAGTGCTGCACTGGCCTGAAGGGGCCAGCATGGAGGAATGTGACAACACTAAGGACTAATTTTATAGCAGTCAAATGACTAYTGGGACTGTTCTCTGGCACTGGTACCTACTGGTGTGGGATTCCAAGCATCTCAAAAGGAGTGCCCAGTGTAAATCACCCACTGGAATTGTCTTGAGCTTACAGTATCCCCAGAGCCATACTGGAAAACCAATTGGATGCACACCAGTTTTTTCAGGACAAAGTGATGTTAGGAGCCATGCTAACAATAAAACAGTAAAACTGCCTTCTATGTAAATTAAATGCCAATGTTTATCTTAARGCTATCTTAAATTAATTTAAATGAATAAAAACTGTCACTGCAGTAGTGAATCAAAGTAGGAGATACCAAATCATGGTGGGCTTGATGGGGATTTCAAACAAAATAAGAAAACAGTTTTCAGAATTAGTTATCTTCTTATTTATATACTGTAGTGGAATTCACTAAAAGCTCTGAACTGAAAGTTACTGGAAATAGGATCTTCGTCCTATAGCATATAAATTTTGAGGTTGTTTTGAAGAAATTAATTTCAGATTCTTCTCCCAGCTTTTATTAAAGTAATGATACAAACTAAATGTTGAGTATAGAAAAAAGAAATACATATACCTCTGAAAACAACTCCATCATAAAGAGTATGGTAGAATAATGCAAAAACACAGAATGCAGTTCAGCCTGCAACTGAAATTATTCAAAAAGAAAGATTTGCATTTGGCAAATAAGCTTTTTTTTTATTCGCAATGGACTCACAAGGCAGTTGTGCATATCATTTCTCTGACAATAACTTTTACTAATGGCAATGGTTCTACAGACATGTGTTTTGTATCAAGTATTCAATACAGAATTAATTAGATCGTTATATTTTGGCTACATGATTGTGCATTATTCACCCATCTCTTAATACTGTACCTGAAAGTTTTCTACTTCTACTCTGAATTCATTGTACACACTTTTACAAAATATTTATCTTATAGACCCTTTATATCATCTACATTTATAAAACAATTTTATTTCTATTCATTTACCCCACTGAAAGTCAGTATTTCTGGAAAAAAAATCAAATATAAGGGGAAATAGACTAARAATGTACATGTATTGGTACATATTTAAATATATTACAAACATAAAATATTATTATAGTGAAATTAAGACTGAAAGAATATATCAACTCTCATACAAAAAATAAAAATTGTAGTTTTAAAAAACATTTATCTTGAAACAATATATTTCTTCAAATACAGGAAATTCAGTATTAATTTTACCCATAGGAGAAGTAAAGACAGGGCATCTRAGCAAAGCACTCAGCCTACCTAATTCTACTTCATTGTTGTAGGCTTGTGTTTATTGGTAAGACACTTTAAAGCTTGTGAACACATGGTTTGTCCCCACTTTTACTCCCATTTTTGGACAGTGGCTGTTGTCTTGTCATCCCATGCCATCTGCCAGAGAGAAATTCAAATTATAAGAGGATAGAATAATTCCCTCAAGAAACTTCTTTCAATAAAAGGAGCATATAAAACTATTGCATAAAATTAGATGGGATTATCTAAGTGGCATGRTATATGACATACAACAAGGGATAAGGTCATTGATCCTTTTAAAACCAGTGACATTTGAGACAGATAATTAAATTTTGAGTGGTTTTGACCTTTCTYTAATCTCACTTATATCTTAACCACCATAATAAAGAAAACTGTTGCCTGCAGGTAAGCTGTAAAGGAATGATGAGTTTCATGAATTGTCTGGTAGGGCAATGGCTTTTTATTATTGTTGGAAGGCTAGCATTAGTCTTTGTAATTATAAACATCAGATGTCATTATCAATACTTACAGCCATACAAGCTTTTCTTCCCCAGCTGTGCTTTTTATATAGCATACAGGTTAATTTATCTGTATAGTGCTTTCAGTAKTCATAGTGTTCTTCCATTTAGATTGACATAAAAATACTAAAAACACTGATAAAACTGTGTGTTCAAATTGATTGTATAGTTTAAAATGTTTATATTAGAGATGCTACTTAATGTCCAGAACAGTWAAAAAAAAAAMAAAAAAAACCAACAGAACAAAAAAAAGAAAATAATCCATATATTTCTTCTGGGTTTCTTCTTCCCCTTTTCTTCTTCTTTCAATTATTCCTTAGTCGTGTTTCTTCTTTCTCCATCCCCTCTCCCCTGCAGTTGATGATCTGWACAAATTTAGTGTTACCTATCAAAACAGACATTTGGCTCTAAAAATGCATCTTCACTACTATATGAAGAAGAATGGGAGCATGCATAACTAATAACATTCAACAATTTGGATAATTTGAAATACTTTATTCTTAGATCAGTTGCAAATTATCTCACCTCTTTCTTGGTCTGCTGAACACTAGTATTTCAAAATATCTTCAAAATACATTTGTGTAGATGGGACTAGTCTTTAGAGACACTGATCTGAGACAATCATTTTTGCTAGTCTTAGACAAAAAACATTGATCTTTTTTTCCCTTTTGCATGTTTACACAAACAGAGGTATAACTGCAGCTTGTATGATGATCACTTCTTATATTTTTGTAACTAATATTCTCTGTTACTCAGATGTTAACCATACTAAGACATAGTTATGTCTTGTAGGTGTCAGTGACAGACATCCTACCTAGTAATCACAAAATCATTTKAAATATTTGGCAGGGCAGTTTTGCAAAGAAAGCAAATAAGAAAATCTCTTGRCCCTTCTCAACAAAACAGGATTGGAATCTCAGCAAAGGTTTTTCTGTCTTCTGATTAACACAGAAGACTCTATTTTTTGCTTTGTCAAAAAAAACCCAAGGGAATTGATTCGCAACAGTCTTGTGAGAAGAATGCAAGATAATGCAATAGCAGAAAATTAATAGTTGCTGTAWAATTCTTTGCCAAAATCAAGTCTGCCAAGGCTACAAGGAAGTGCTTTTCAGAGGTTTTCTGCATCCTGTCTTGGAAAGACAGTAATGATTCTGTGAAATGGARTGCAGTAGCAAGTAATGTCTCTCAGGAGTGACTGGTACTGTTTCCCCCAGCTTTATTAATGACATAGTGGGATCCAGTGAACCCTCAGCAAGTCTGCAGATGATACCAAACCGAATGGTGAAGTTAATATGCTAGATGGAAGGGATGCCATCCAGAAGGACCTTGTCCTACCTAGATTTCTAGATTTTAGTAAAGCTTTTGACATTTTTTTTTCACAGTATTCTCCTGGAGAAACTGGCTGCTCATGGCTTGAACAAGTGTATTCTTCAATGGGTGAAAAATTGGGTAGATGGCTGAACTTAAAATGTGGTGGTTATAGAGTTACTTCCAGGCAATCTATTCCAGGGGCCACCTTCAGGGCTCACTTGTGGGTTCTAGCCRTATTTAATAACTTTATCAAGAGCCTGGAACTGAGGACCAAGTGCACCCTCAGTCAGGTTCTAGATGACACCAAGTTGAGTCAGAATGTTGATCTGCTGGAGAGTAGGAAGACTCTGCAGAGGGATCTGAACAGGCTGGATCTATAGGAAAAGGCCAATGTGAAGAWGTTCAACAAGGCCAAGGGCCAGGTTCTATGCCTGGGTCACAAAAACCCTATACAATGCTACAGACTAGGGGCAGAGTTGCTGGAAAGCTGCTCAGTGGAAAAGGAAGTGGGAGTGTTGTTTAGCCGCTGTTTGGACATGAGTGTGTCCAGGTGCCCAAGAAGGTCAATGGCATCCTGGCCTGGATCAGCAATGGTGTGGCCAGCAGGACCAGAGCAGTGACTGTCCCTCTGTAGTCAACACTAGCACTGGTGAGGCCACACCTCAAGTCTTGTGTYCAGTTCTGGGTCCCTCACTTCAAGAAAATCATTGAAGTGCTGGAGTGTGTCCAGAGAAGGGCAACAAAGGTGRTGAAGGGTGTAGAGAGTAAATCCTATGAGGATTGGCTGGGGGAGCTCTGATTGTTCAGCCTGGAGAATAGGAGGCTGAGAGGAGACTTTTACTGTTTATCGCTACTTGAAGTTGCCAAGTAGCAAGTGATAGGACAAAAGGAAATGGCCTAAACCTTTGCCAGGGGAAGTTTAACTCRTATATTAGAAAAATTTTCTTCACAGGAAGTCTATAAAGCATTGGAGCAGGATGCTCAGGTTGAGTCACCATGCCTGGAGGCACTTAAAAAATGTGTAGATGTGATGTTTAGGGACATGGTTTAATCGTGAACCTGGAGTGCTGGGTTAATGGTTGGACTTAATTTTCTTAAAGTTTTTTCAAACGTGATTGAATGATTCCATGACAGGCTTGAGGAGAAAGTCCAGTCTGTATAAGGCTCATAAATGTCAAGGTCAAATGCCAAATACTGTCAGAGGGTTTAAAATGCATGATCTTTAAARGTTCCTTCCAACCCAAAACACTCTATGATTCAGTAATATATAYCCTTGTTTTTTTCCCTGTTCCATGCTTCCTTCTCTGTCTTTTTAATTATTTCTTATTTCTATCAACMTCTATGGTTTTTATTTCACATTCCTCTCAAGTCCTAATTTACCAGGTTTCTACCCTTGASTCAAGCATTTATTTACTTATGCTTTCCTCTTTTCCTCCTGAACATTCTTCTGTTACTAAGCACTTTTCTGCAATGGATGTAAATAGAAGGAACAGTGAAGACTACTGTTCCAAAACAGATCCTTCACTTTCATGTGAATGTGCAGTTTTTGATTTGTCAGAAATGGAGACAAATGAAATTACTTTCAAACAGCTCTTTTTCAAAGATGTCTCACTAAGCTTGTTCAGTTCATTCATCTCTCGGTCTGTGATTGCMCACTGCTAGAATTTCTTTACATTTTTATTGTGTGCTTTTTTATCACATAGAATAACCTCAGCCCAAACATATTCAATATCTATCCTTTCTCTAACTTAATTAATTTGAAATCTTCCTCATATATCTCTCACTTTATTATTCCTGTTAAAAAATATGACAGTATGATTTTACACCTTACATACAGCTTTTAAAATGTCTGTCTCCAACACATAGAAAAAGGGAAAAAAAAAAAGAAAAGGAAAACAACCCAGGACAAAGCCCTAAACCCAACCTTTTATTCCATGCTCTCTAGCTGTCATTCTGAGTGCTTTTAAAACAAACATCTATCCAAAGCTTAATGATGCTTGCATAATAACATTATGAAGAAGTTCTAGTCCATACCTAAATGGTTCTAAAACTGGGGAAAGGAAAAAAAAACAAAACCAAAAAACAAGAAAACCAAAAAACCCCAACTTCTTTCAGCAAATGACTATGCATACTCAAATGTTCATATTGTTTCCGGATTATACAATTTGTAGTGTATTGCTTGATAAAATTCAACTAAATGGTTTCAGTTGAAATTGTTCTATATCCTTCCATATCTTGAAGYATTTTAAAAAAGAAGTCATCCATGYCCTTTATGTTGCTGAGCTCTAAATATTTTTCAAAGTCAAAAAATGCTGGAAGAAWAAGATACTACCTTTCACAGGAAAATGAGAGAAACAACAAACAAATGAAGGGAAAATATCAGTATGTTAGCTGCTGTTGGCAAGTGAAATTTTATGGAGTTCAAAGGGTCATCTTTTATTGCAGAGATTCTAGACTTTAACAGGTAGGGGAAAGATTGRTGTAATCTGTAACGATTGATGACAAAACAATTGTCTTGGAATGTGGGAGAGAAAATCCCATTCCTGGAAACATTMAAGACCAGCTTGGACAGGTATCTGAGCAATCTGATCTAGCTGAACATGTCCCTTCTTATTGAAAGGAGGTTGTACTGGATGATCCTCAAAGGTCCCTTCCTGATGAAACTGTTCTATGATTCCATGATTAATACAAACTGAAATTTGAATGCTGTGTACATTTCTTTTCAGAAAGTAAAATTGTATTTAGCCTCACTGTGAATATTGTGTGAATTTTTTTGTTGTTCTCTTAAAATTATTTCTCCTCACTTCGAATTTACATTTTTTTCCAGTACTTARAGCCTGTCATATCCTAAAAGATAGGTACATAAGTTTTGATAAATGAAATGCTGAAGTCAATGAAAAAAATCTCAGTTCACTTCATTAAAATGATTAAATGCTAAGTTTTTTTCATTATACATGTATTGAGCGCTTTGCCAGTTTTCTAGTTCTTAAGATTTCTGTTCTGAATTCCTTTCCATTACCAACGTTTTGTTAATTGGACATCTATGAGTAAGTTATCTTGGTGAGCAGGTTCTACCTTGAGATGAGGTGGGAGGGAAACACAGGTTAATTACTGTCAGCTTCTCTTTTTGTCTCTACATCTAAATCAATCAGGCTATTTTTGTCTGATTGACAAAAATCTTATCTGGCTACTTAACTTTTAAACTGCTGCCTCAATTGGTATTCCTACAACTCTTCTTTCTCTAGAATCACCAAAATCAAGCAAAGTACCTCTTAATGCACTTTCAATTAAGAATGAGAATAATGCACACATTCACATGTAAGTAATTACAATTTGAAAGGGTCAAGACTAACTGATTTGTGATATTTTCTTGAWCTTTGTCTTCCTTGGTGCCAGAATTTATTTGGAGTTATAATTTGGGTTTATGCTTTGATATTGTTTATTTATATTCTGCCTATTATTCTCATTTTTCCATCTTCTTTTTTTTCCCTCAGGCTACCAGTTATGTTTCCCATGCAAATTCCATCAACGTAGTTTATCTGATCTTTCAAGCTATTAATGAGAAACAGCTCAAATGACAAAATCATGTCTGACCCAGTGCAGATAGCAGAAAAAGAAATTTACAGTGAAATATGCAGATATCATGTTACAAATGATCAAATCTGTAGCCAATTTATAAAAAAATCAACAAAGATTTCTTAAGTCAATTAAAAAAAAATAGAAAATTTCGAAACCTCACCACAACCAAGTCAGCGTCAGCCCTGGGAGCAGCCGCTGGGTGCACTTGTGTTCCTGCTGASAGAGAGACAGCGTTTCCCCGAAGGTACACACCGACAGCTTCCAGCAGCTCGCTTATATACAGTTTATTAAGCCTGAGGCAGAGATGACCCCATAATTCTTTGTCTCTCTTGAGATGTAAAGTCCACTCCATACATGTGTAGGAATAGGCAAAGGAAGAGTCCAGGACTCAGACGGGTGTCTGAGTACCCAATGGAAGAACTAGTCACATGTATTGGGTGATGCCAATTAAGTCCAGCTGCTGGATCTCCTGAGATGTCTTGTTGATCATCACCCAGGAAGTTTCAGATGATATCTCCCAGATGCAGAGGAAATCCTTTCAAGGTGGCTCCAGCCTSTTTTAATGGGTCCAACACAGCCCCGGARCCTGTCCRGGAACTATTTAACAGATGAATCTTCTCTAGTCCTGCCATAGACCATTGTAGTCACCATAGCTCAGGGCTACTCTGTTCAGATGAGAACAGGTTMTGATTTTATCTTAACTCTSTCTGGGGGCCATTTGTAATGYGAATGGTTTTGGTTCCTGGACAGGGWGATSTTGCAAGCAGAAGCTCAAACCTTGCTAATATTTTATACTTACATACACCTACTTTTATAGCATGAATTATTTCTATTACATCACATTACAYTATTTCTATAACATCACATAACAGCAACACGCATTTCTAACTCTCTTGTTTAACATGTAGAGCACATACTGTCATTATATACCATGTGTTAGCTACATCCATTTTTTTCATATATTGCTCTATTACTTTGGCCTCTGAAGACTAAATTATACAAGAGTTTAGACTTTTTTCATGCATATTAAAAATAAGTAAAATTAATTTGATAAAATATTGGTAAAATAATTAATGAATCATATATATATCAGGGTGATATTTTTTCTTATAAAATAATTTTAATTATTATATGGAAGGTATTTTTAAAATATATTGAACACTTCAAAGGACACAAGGACAGTTTTATATTCCCCAGAAGGGCTTTGAAATAAAACATAGAATTTGTTTAAATGTATTGCTTCTTGAAGTACTCTAAAGAAGCATTGGAAAAAGCATAAGATTATATATATGCAATTAATCTCCAGTTCAGAGATGTGGGAATGTTACTGTGCTAGATGCCTTCTTGCAACTTCGTATTAGCATGAATTATACAGGATCCACTGTTTTCAACATCATCTTCAAATGGTGTTGCAAGTCTGTTTTAYCAACAGAACTGTGCTGTACAGTTACTGTTACTAAAGGCAGTTATTTTTCTATTTAGTGGCACAGAAGAGACAATTTTCTGTGTATTGGCTACAGCTTTAATAAACAAGGTCTTTTACAAGCTGAGTTATCCCAAATTTTAGTTCATGATTCCTACATTTCTTCTTCTGAAAAGTCTATTTGGTGTTATCATKATTTGATTACCAGTCACAGTTTTGGATGACTTCCCAGCCATGTTTCACACATAACGTTTAGACCAGATTGTTCAGGACTGTGCTCAGTTTGATTTTGAAATTTATTCTAGGGATAGACATGTCATAGAGTTCCTGCACAAACTGTTTCTGTATCTGACATTCTCAAAATAACCAAGAAATCTTTTCATGTGTGTTAAATTGAATTTTGTGTATTTCAGAGTATAACCATTTCCGCTTGTCCTCACTGGACCACTGAGAAGAATTTGTTACTGCCTTGCTTGTATCTCCCTCCCCTTTGATAAGATCTCTCTGAGCCGTCTGTTCTCCAAAATGAACAGTCAGAGATATCTCAGCCTCTYCTCACATCACAGATGCTCCAGTACCCTTCATTCCTCTTTGGGGCAGACCAATTGACCAATGAACARAAAGAGCAAAAAGAAGAATGCCTGTTGTGCCCATCATCTAAGCCTCCACTTACCACAAGCCTAGAGTTCACTGTGGGCTACCTATTCTGTGAACCTTTCTTATGGTTGGAAATCCTTGGTCTGATGCAAAAAGCTGAGCATTCTCCTTAAATAGTTTTCTTTGTAGCCTGTGCTCACACTGAATTCACCAGTAACACTCCCTCCTGCTCCTGCCTGTGGGTGAGGACAGAGATACGTTCACAATTTGGGGTGGATCTAGCTGACATCTCTTTTCAGCTTTAATTTGAAGTGTTATYCTACAGTTCTCAAAGCAAACAACTGGTCCTGAAGCCACTGACTTTGCCTGAAGGAAGGCATATGCACACACTCTTCTCACATATATTTTATGTCTCAGGAGAAGAAATATTTTAACACTGACAGCAGCATTTGGTATTCCTTACATGCCTGACAACCTTTCCCCTCAAGCTGAACTAATCCTCCTGTTGTCTTTCCTTGGGACAGGTTCTTCTGGGACCTGCCAGGTGCCCATGTAAAGTGCTTTCTAATCTGGGAAAAGACTGAATCTGTTTATAAGTCTAATCACCACAMATTTCAGGTTAATTCAGTTGCTTAAAACAGAAAATCTTCCTCCATTTCTCTCCCAAACTTGAAGCATTAGATTTCTGTTGGTTTATATGAATTTGCAAGGCACATCCATGCTAAATTTTATGCCCTTCAAAAAACAAAGTCATGCTAATTACCAAAGTCTGTCAGTAGCAGTTTCTGAAATATCTTGAACTTTTAATCTTAAATAAATTTGCATTATTCAGAATAGCTGTGCAAACTTTTTKATGCAAACTGTGTGAAAACACAAAAAATTGATTMTTTTTCCCCCTGGTAGAACACAGTATTCTAACATGACCCTGGTGTTCACAATATAATTTCCAGCAGACTGACTTTTCAAGTGGGAGACTCAATTCACCCAGGGATAGTAGAACTGTCTGAGTAAAACTATTTCTCTTCACTGATTAAAGAGGCTGACTGTATTTTAACAGAAATGCCTCAGTTGACTACAGCCCAATCAAACTTGAGGGAAAAAATGTCCAAGTCTAACTTCTTTTTTTTTTTATTGTTCTATAAGTTGCATCAGTAGACTAAGTAAAAATCATTTTAGCCCTTTTCGAAATTGCCTTGCAGTAACTGAGGAAAATTGAAGGAGAATCTAAACTTATGTGGCAGTGTTTGCAAAGATACAGGCAACATTTGAGCAGCATGCTTCCAGTAAAGGTTTGTTTAAATAAATGAATATGTTCTAAAGTAGTGAAGTCTTAGATAATTGCTCTAAAATTATATTGTTGAAGATGTCTATAATTTGAGTAATAACAAAGGAAGATACTATTCAAATGAAATTTTAGTTTTGGTCATGCAAGTTGGAAGTGTTCTTTTGTGATAATAGACATGTCCATGCTTTCATAAACATCAATATTTTTATTTATATTTTTAAAAAGTGCATCTTTATGCAACAGTGTTTTGTGAAATCTTTGGCCTATTTGTGCATTCACAATTTTTTTTTTCAGAGCACTTTAGGAACAGGAAGCTGTTGTGATGYTTCTTCTAACAACTCAGACTTTCAAAGTTTTTATTGTATTTTTAAATTTTATTAAAAACTGCAGTTAGGATAAAGAATATTCAGTACACAAGTTATTTGTGTAAAAAAATCCAGAGAACCATTAAACAGAAATTTTTCCAATCACTTCTAGAATATTTATTAAAATTTTTGTACTCTTCATAGTTAGACATTACCCAAAGGAAAATCAATAAAATGARTAGTTTACTTACTATGCTTATATGTTGTTTTGGATATAGATACCACAAGAAGTGTCAAATTCCATTTCCAGCATAGGGAAAATCCAAAGCTTCAAACTGTTCTGCAATGTTAGTTTACTCATACTGCTAGATTTGCTTACTTTTGTTTGAACTGGAAATTAACAGTTAAATATTTAACTTTGAATTGAATCATTAGCAGTCATTKGCAGACTGAAGTACATGACATACTGGTAAACACATACAGAAAAAAACATTCAATATGTGCTTGTAAGAAGAGTCTTTTTTGATTGTCAACTACTTATAGTATAAGCTTTGAACAAATTAATTTTTTAGTTCTAAATAATTCCTTTAACAGTACATTAGTTATGAGTTAGACTCCTCAAAAAGGGACTATTGTTTAAATCAATACATTGTGAGATACYAATATACATAGTGMGAGAAAGATTTTAAAAAATCAATASCAATGCACAAATCTAATATTAYAGTAGTAAGGTACTTATATACARCATATTTAATTTYTTAACCTCTATACAATTYCTATATGCTATTCAAGCATGCRTGCAATAATGGAAAGAGAGGAAGGGGCAAGGACAAGAGAAGAAAGGGAATGACACTGAAATAAATGTAAAATGTCATTGCCAAAAAAATACCAAAAAACCAGCTGCTTGATATTCTTCATTTTCTTCACAGGTTTCAAGTACTGTTTATCAATTAAAAAGCAAAGCATTTTGAAAACCTCAACACACAAAAAAGGTTGTTCTAACAAGAAGCWAAAGAAAAGGCAAGAAAACATTCATTTTACTACTACCCAATAATTATCTGTCTCTTTTTGATTGCTGATGTTGGCTGGATTAAAATTTAAGTTAAAATGTTARTTGTTTAAATGTGAATAAAAATGTTATTTTGTTTAACAGACACATTCTGTATATAAAAATAAGTTTGAAAAAGCTGTCAAATGTAATATAATTTTCCCAATAGATGTATGTTATGTTAACATTAGCCTGAAGAAGATTTTGTGTAGGAGTATCTGAAAGCAAATACTGTAATGACTACTTCTGCTCTATAAATTATTCGTTCATTTTTATATTTTTATTTTTTAATTAAGATAAATTTAAGAAATGTTTTACTATTTTATTTTCAATTCACTTTGCACGATAAGAGGGATATTTTTAATTAGTTTATTTATTTTTACATCATAGTGTGTCATTACATGGAGACTACATGTATGGTCAGATAGAATTATAAATCACAGGCAACACTGCCCAAAAATCAGGTTTTCAAAAAGAGAACAAAAGAGGGAGGAAAAACAATAACAACCTAAACTGGACTTCTGTTTTCTAAGTGGTGGCCTTTACAAAACTGCAAACCCCATGGAAATAAAGAATGTGTCAAAATATTGAATTTGATTCTTAGCTTAAGATCTTCCTTCTRTTTTTCTTCAGAAATCAGAAAAGCGTGAAGACTAAACAATAAATGAGTTCTGCCATGAAGAAAATAACATCTAATAAAAAGTTTAAGGTCTGTTTAGTTTCCTCCCTAATCTGTTAACCATAACCGAGTTATGTAAGTAACAGGGGCAGCCCAGTGTCTGAAGGCTAACAACACCCATTTGCTTCAAGGCAGATGCTGCAAGCCAGGACTGACCACTCCTCTTGACTCCARCCAGATCCCAGTAGCTGGCAGTTACTCACACATGCAGAATAGAGTGTGAGATTATACACAAATAGGGTTAGATAGGACAGGACAGACTGGGCTGACCAGGCACAAGGCTCAGCCAGAGAATCGTGCTGACTGTCCCCATTTTACATGTGAATACATCTTGCTGTCTGTTCCCTCTTTGCTCCCTACCAGTTTCCTTCTGCTGCACATTCCTTTACTAGTTTGCACAGACTTAGTAATTTCACTGTAGTATCCCAACTCCTTGTATCTTTAGTTCCCATTTTTTAGCTAAAAAATGCAGATKATCCCCTCCAGACTTGTGCCTGGAGTTTTTAACAGCCTGTCAAGTACTATGACTGACAAGGTTTTTTTTCTTGCCATTGTCTCCWTTATTGTTTGCCTATAAGGCCTGTGTCTCTGTATGGTTTTGGTTTGGTTTTTTTTATTTTTTTAATGTGTTGCCTTCTCCTTTTCTTTATCACCACATTTAACAAGGGCTTTAATCAGATAATCTTCAGGGAGCAGACATGCTCTCCTTCTGCATATTCTTGCAAAGACCTGAAAGGATAAAAACCTTGCACAACAGTCTGACCTCATAGGTGATTTTACACAGAACAGTAGACTGGCCTAGTGGTCTTCTAAAATTCCTTCTGACTTAGGAGAGTTACAAAATTACCCTACGGTTCTATAAGGGCATTTAGGAGATGTTGCTAATTTATGGATTGTGTTCAGGCTGGTAACACCTATTTAGTGACATCAGAGGGAAGGAGACCTTCTTTGTTAAACTCTGTAACATTACATGCTATGTAACTCATATTCTCCAAGACCCCAGGTAGGAGCATATTTTGATAAGTATTGAGATATTTTTTTCTCTGTCTCAAGAGTAATGCTTCCATTGTTAGCTGTCTACCCTARATATAAAGTTTCAATAAATCAAAATCAAAAAAGAAGAAACACTGACATACTGAAATTGACATTTGTAAAAATCATTCCTGTCACTCAGGACAGAYGCAATCCCCTGGAGTTATTTCTTTATGTAACTCCACAGTAGCCATGTTATTACTTCACATATATATGTTTCAGCYATTTTAATGCATTAATCAACAATATTTGGAATATAATCTTTTAATACAACCGTGAGTTTTTCCTGAAGGAAGGTAAATTGTTGTCAGGATGACTACCTTGTACTTGGTTTACACGGTAAGGTTTTGCTAGCAGGAGGTGTTTGTAATGTAGAGGTGACTCCTGTGAGAAACTGCCAGAAGCTGTTCCTATGACAGCCAGTTCCAGCCAGATACAAGGCAGACCCACTGCTAGACAAAGCTGAGCCAACTAGCARCATCAGTAATGCCTCTGAGGTAACACAGTTTTGAAAAAATAAAAGATGCTTCACAGCAGCTGTGAAAGAGATTTCAGAAAATGTTAGAGGAACAGCTCTGCATATATCAAGGTCAGGGTAGAAGAAGGGAAAAAGGCTCTGTAGGAGCCAGACCAAAGYAGGAGAAGAACAGGAAGAGGAAGAATCAGCAGAAATTAAGAAYTGTTAAATGAACACAACTCCTATTTCCCATTCCTATGCTCTGCCTGGAGTGGGGGAAAGAGATTTGGGAATGAAGTTAARTCTAAGAAGGAAGGGGTGAGGGAAAAGTGGTTTTAGTTTTTTTCTTATTTCTCGCTACCCAATTCTACTACAATTAAACAGAAATCAATGGAATGGAGTTTCGCTTGTTGAGTCTATTTTGCAATGATGGTAAAGGGTAAGCTTCTCCCTGTCCTTAACTCAGCCTGTGGGCTTTTTGTCCTATTTTCCTCCATCTGTCCCCATGGTGGAGAGAAAATGATAGAATTGCTTGGTAGGCACCTGGCAGCCAGATGAGGCCAACGCCCTACATTCCTTTAAATTGGTGTCTAAAGATAAATTTCCATGGAGATGARTAAGACTTACTTATGCAATTCCAGAAGCTTCTATAGCATGTGAAAAAGAGAGTTACTGCCCATTGGTGTGAGTCTCATTCAGATTTGAAAACCTTTGTTCTCTCCTGAATGAAAAATTTTCTCTTAGATTTACAGACCTAGGTTCACACCTACATGAACAYATACTGTATATCTCCTCAGAACTATAAACTAAGATATTCAGTGTGAAAAATGTAGGGAAGTAGTGCTAGATGGAAGGGAATATCTAGGAATACAATGGATGTAAATGTCAAGGAATATTTGTGGATGTCGCTCTGATTTTAATTTGTCTGATATTCCCAACAACGCCAATTAAATTTCAGAGAGTTACTGCTCCACTTTTGATTATTTATGATTTTCCTTATATTTCTTATCTGAAAGTACTGCTGATGGCCATTTTGCTTCTTTTCTTTCTGTTTTTACTTTTTTTTTTTTTACTAAAATCCATGCATACACCCTTCAAATTAATTTAATATCAACAGTTTTAGGCTTCTGAAAAAATAAGTTGTCCTTAATATCAAAGCTAGAGCATTTCCATAATATGGAATCAATATAATAATTTTGGTCCTAATACATCAACATGATTCTAGAATAATACTTTTTAAGCACTGGTGTTGTTAGGGCCTGGTGTGGGGAATGTTCAAAACTAAATTACTGTATTTACAGCTTAGCTTTCTTGGTGACAAATTTATCAAAACCCCCCAAAAAGTCTGGGGGAATTATGACATAGAGTCATCAGCATTTTCTCAACACTTGCACAACCCAAGCACAATGCAGAAAATTCAAAATAATGCGTGTAATAGCAATTTTTGCTGAACGACAGTGCCAACTCAACAGAAGAATCTCATTTAAATGTTCATGTAACTTGTGTTAAGAACTAGGCATGAAAGTATAGTCAAATACAAATCATTATTGTCATGTATATTTCCTTTATATCYATTACATTTTTTCTTTACACTGACCACAAATGGACAAACCAGAAGTGAATTTTGTTTTAGGTATCAGAGATCAGCAGAAGAAAAAAAAAAACAGTGTTTCATGTGACTTCATGCCATGAATCTTTCTTCCCTGATGAATGATCATTTGTCTCCACAGACAGCTAAAACCTTAGAGATTTAAKGTGAAGTATGGAGAAATTAGGATTGAAAAAAACCACACCAGGGTTTCTCTAAGTGTTTCCCATTACCAACAGCTCAGCGTTTTGTGACTTATCCTTGATCCCTCTGTCCTGCCAACGCCATTCAATACTGATCCTTAGTTTACTTGACCTGACRGTAACACAGTCTCATGAGTGTAGTCTTCACTTCTTAAAATCCTCCTCTAAAGTGCAATCTCTAACAAGCAGAAAGAAGAATTGGATTTTCAGATACTCTAGCAGAATAAAAAATAGCTGTCCTTTGGAAGACAGTGATAAGCAGGTGGAAAATGTAGCTTGAGAGTTTTGTTAGCTTGGAACATTTCACTGCATGTTCTCGACAGGTGTTTAAGGGGATGAGTTAATTAGCAGAAATAACCAGCATGCATTTTATTTAGTAATGTTGGTCAGTGAATTTCAGATATAATATGCCCCCAATATGAAAATTGGGACATGAAAATTGTACCTTCTCTTGCAACAATGAGAATTTCAGAAGTGTTCATCATGGGACTACTTGACTCTAACTGAAATCATGTGGATCCTAAATTTTAGTTCAGACAGCAAGTGAACCCGTATGTAAACTTTGCAAATGAATTCTTTGTCCATTGTTGAATTTCTATCAATGAACTAATATAAAGGTGGCAGACAAGGTTTATATTTCTAGGAACATACTTACCTATAATGGATAATTTGAGTAGTTTTTATAGCTAGGTAATAATTAAGAAATCTAAAAACAATTTACAAATGTGGAAATTTCACATACTACCCTGGACATTCTGGTATCATTGAATATGTCTCCTATAAAAAACACCTGCATGTAGTGCATATTYTCATTTCCATAGTTTGAGATCTAAATAATTTTGGTGGGKTTTTTTTGAATGGACTTCTGCTTACTCTCTTTTTAGAAAAGTACCACATGGATTTAACTCAAATGGTTCTCCAAACAGCCCAGCATTGCACTTTATCTCTTTGTATYGCAAAATTATTCACTCCTTTCTTAAATGGTCTCTATTTGTGGTGTACTATTTCCTTAGGTATTGTTATATCTGGTTAGCATTTAAATTCCCTCTATTTTCTTCGCATCAGCCAAACAATGTTGGAATGTGTCTTCTTCTCTTATGAACCTATAATGCAATAGACTTTACTTGATTGCTGTATGGATATGATTCCAAACTTCAAGAGAAGAAAATTAAAAAATAAAGACATGCAATGTAAYATTTATAGAGAGTGGAGAAGATAGAAAATGGAGAACAAATAACGCACTCTGTGAAGTCTATCTCAATTCCTGCTACTGCTGAGTGCTCATCATGCATCCTCCATKATGCTGGAGGAAGAAACTGGAATGAAAATAAAAGTCTGAGGAATACTCAGCATTGGAGACATGACATGGATCAAGACATTCTGCACTAAAAAGACTTCTGTGATRGTAGTCTGAGATCAGCTTTGTTGATAGGAAGACACTACTTTACAATTCATCATTCCATTAATATTTACCTCCAAATTCAAGTGTCCCTTTTAGGTCACCCTGGGAACTTTTAATGACAGAGARATTTAAAATGGCCAGTGAATTTCTTGTATAAATTGTCTATGACTTCTCAATAGGTCGGCACTTTCGTCTGATCCTTATATTGCTTTTCAGGCAGCATGAGTTGAAAAAAAGACTTTGAAGAAAAAGGGGCATTATTTGCTCACTTGGGCTATAGTTACATTRTTTCTGTGACATAAACCAAGACCACTGTTAAGATACTCAGGTCTACACACCCCTCTGTAGTTTTTTTTGTTTCTAGTTGCTCCTATTCCACTGGGAGAGAAAAATATATGTATATATTCCACTGAGTTCTGTTATCTGATTAATTTTGCAGTCCTACAGATGTTAGTACTGATAATGAGAACTAAGAGATGGAAATAGAAACAAAGAATGGAAAATCCCTTTTGTGGCAACAGGCACATGAAAGTGACTTGATTAATGTGGTAAGCTAGGTAGTAACCTCTGATTGCAAATATACTTTCTCACCTTGTATTTAATAAGTCTGAGACTTAAGAGTACCAAAGTAAGGTCAAARCAATTACAGGTAAAAGATGTACCTCCCTCACAAATCTGTGATCCAGAAAGTATTCCCAAACTCATAAGCAGAGAGCAAGCACTTAGTTGAAAAAGACACGTCACAGTAGCACCAAAATCTCTCCCTTTTTTTTTTTCGAAAATTCGAACCTTTGAAAACGTATGTCTTTAATAGAGTGCAGTTAACCAAGGCATTTTTCACATCAGTTTTTTCAGGAGAGTGCAGAAAAGGCAGCCAGTAAATCTTCTGACCACAGCATAAACCACCTCAGCAATAGCAGCGACATACCACAAGATCTGGATAGAACAGCAAGAGGTGAGTTTACTGCCTTCAGGAGTTAGGTGGAGAACCATCTGTGTCATCAAATGAAGGAGTTACAGGAGAACTTCAGCAGCCTGCACAACACGAGGGATCACCAGAAAGAAATCAGTAGGACCTTCTCTGAGACCATGCAGTTAAAAGAAGAGTATAAACTCCAAGCTCTGATGAATGAAGTGTGGTAGGATCTGTGCTTTTAGGGATGGGAAACAGACTTGCTTATAATGGTAAAGGCTAGGAGCTCATGACTTAATATCAGMACTTGTGGATTTGCAAATGTAGAAGAGTTTTAGTGCCCTGGAAGCCAGGCAGGGAGCTTTGCCCAAGAAAATGCTGAGCCTCTACAGCAGCATTAAGAAATAGCCTCAGGTTTGTAGGCCTGATTTTATTTGGAAATTGAGCCAGCTTGATATCACCTGGAGAGAAAACATAGCAGGGCACAAGCAATCAAGGAGGTTTTTTGAGTGCATTTATGATAGCTTCCTGATGCAGATAGCCAGGGAAGTCTGGGCTGCTGGACATCAGACTTACAAACAAGGAAGAAATGGTTGGGAATATGAAAGTTGGAGGTAGGTTTGATTGAAATTACCGTGAGGTGGTTGTATTGAGGGTCCAGCTGGGAGGGAACAAGGCAAAAAGCAAGAATCACAACCATGAACTTAAAGTGTAAAACTCAGATGTCAATACTGGGGTTAGTACCATGTGATATTTTCTTTAGGGGCTGGATGCTGGAATTTAGTGCATGCTCAGCACTCCAGATGATATTAGAACAGGAAGAATTCTTGATACACCAGATGGTTATGCTCAGCTTCTGTGGGATTCAACAAGCAGGCAGAAATTGGCCAGTATCAACCTCATTAGGTACATAAAAGAGAATTGCAAATTCCTACACCAGGGGAGGAATAATACCCATGCACCAACATATGCTCAGGGCTGCCTGGCTAGAAGCAACTCTAAAGAGAAGGACCTAAGGGTCCTGGTGGACAGTGAGCTAACCACAGGTCACCTTTGCTCAAGATTACCCTTTGTGTCCTTGTAGAAAGAAAGGTCAAAAACCTCCTTGGTTATACTAGGAAAAGTATTACCAGAAAGTAAAGAASGTTGTTTTCTCCCCTCTACTCAGAACTAGTGAAAGACATAAGGACTTCTGTGTCATTTTCTGAGCTCTCCAGCACAGAAGAGGCATGGAGCTGCTGCAGTTAGTTCAGCAAAGGGTCACAAAGACAATGAAGAAATTTAAGCATCTTTCATATAAGGACAGACAGCTGAGATTGTTCAGTCTGGAGAAAATAAGGCCTTATTAGTTAGCATAAGTACTGGGAAGGAGAGTGTAAGAAGATGTGACTAGAATCCTCTTCAAAATATCAAGCAACAGGACCTCATAAGAAAAATACTATTTTACTTCAAAGAGTGTCTTGAAATTAACTGCTTCTGGAAGAACTCACCCAGAAAGATTTGGGATCATAATGCTTGGAGGTCTTCAAACCCTGCCCAGGCATGGCCCTGGACAACCTGCTCTAGGTGACCTTGRGTGAGCAGAGTGTTTGCACTAGATGATCTCCAAAAGTTTGTTCCAGCATTATTCATTCTGTGATTTGTGATTATTTCGCAAGTATAGGTAATTTACTTAAAAAAAAAAAGAAAAGAAAAAGAGGCAAAAAGAAAAAAAGGATGACAAAACATTGTGCTATAAATCTCAGAAACTCAAACTATGCTGTGAAAAAAAATCACTAAAATAGTTTTGAATTTATTGAAGAAATGTGCAAGTTTTAGTTTCCTAAGCATCAGTGGTCTTAGACAATGTGGGCTATTGTTTTTCAGCGCAATTGTGCAATCTATTAAATTCTTCATCTGTCAACAAAATGCAGATATCTATGAAATCCTAGCATATCTCAAAATCTATGTTTAGACACCTTAAATTCTTTCAAAACCACAAATGCTTGGAAAGTTTTTTTATTATTCATTAATAGACAACAGGTGTTGGTACCCATTTAGCTGTGTTTGTCTTTTTTCTCCAAATCTATCTCAGAAATAGATGTTTACTAAATATGATCACTATGCATGCTGGGAACAAAGGAACTCTCACCTTCATATTTTATTTTTATCTCAGCAAATTCTTAAAACATCTTGAAGGATTATAACAGGTTATACAAGAATAGTAAAGTTCTTCTACATAATTTATAAAGCCTGTAGCAAAGTCAATCTTTTGCTTACTGAAACATTAAGATACAAAATTCCTTCACAAATTATTAGAATTATTGCAATTGTGGAATTTTATATTTTATACCTGTGATAAAGTGAAACATAAGTTTTATAAGACACATAAAAATTACTGTTAAAGTAGTGACAAAAGCAGAATGATGAGATGAAAATTATTTTGACAAAGAAACCATATTGACCAAAGAAATATGAGGGAAAGAATAACTAAATGTCAGAAACTTTTTCTGTCTAAAAGCACATACTACAGTGATTTAGAGAAAGCAGTGCTATTTGAAGTGGATTTAAGTATTGCTTCAAAAAGATTGGAGCTCTGAGCCTTGACCAAGGTTTAATGGGCTAGAAGGAACATTGACCCAGAAGAGATTATTACTAGCTTTGCATTTTTCTTTTACATATAAAAAATAAAAATCCACTTTAAAACTCCAATTATAAACTGTCTAAAAATTCTGATTTATGTTTGGATTTGAAGGGTCATCTTCAGTATAGTAGGTTCTTGATTTGGGAAACTACTGTAATAGGATCACCCCTTGTGACTTTCCTTCTGACAAACTTAATAGCTTTTGGAGTGCAGAAGGAAGGAAAATGTTTCAAGATTCCTCTTGAGAGGCAGGGATATTAGTGTCTCAAGTTGTTCTTTGAAGAATGATGGGTAAACTTTAATGCCTTTGATGTCTTTGTCACAATGTTTTATAAATCCCATTGAGCAGGTTCAAGTGAAATGGATGAGGTATCAGTAACTACCTGGTACCAAAGCTAGGACTCATTACCCTTTAGACTTTTATAATCTTAATGTAATCAACAGGTGGCTGTGTCCTATTAATTGAATTAATTTTGGCAGAAGATAGTAAATTTATTACATTATCTTTTAAAAGGAAGTTGTTCATTTTCAGAAAATTGCAAATAGAAGAAGAATCTGCCTCTTCTACAATTTTATCTGATCATACCTAAGATCAAGTCATTCCACAGAAGGTAAGTTCAAGCTGAATTTTCTCAGTGCAGCTCAGGAGGATGACATAGAATTTTTTTGTAAAGGAACTTGTCATGCTTGCTCTTCAAAATTCACATCAAGAACTTTTCATCAAAATAGATCCCAAAGGCATCAACGCTATTTTCCCAACTTTGAAATAACATTTTTATAATTGTGGAAAAAATCCACAGCTGTGAAACTTGACCACAATGTTTATATAAAATAGTTCCTATGCCTTCAATGAAATGGTCTGTAATTTAAATAAGTGCAGAAATAGAGGTGTAGTGCTTTAACTAGCATTTGTCACAAATTCAGATTTTGCAAGATCTTTCAAATATTATTAACAATGAAGACAGAAGTAGTATTACTATATTAATCTTATTTTTCTTATTTTCTTGTCAATCTCTTTTTCAGTAAATACTTCATGGAACTACATCTGAGATAGGAAAAATAAGAAAATATCTGTGAAATAACAGTAAAATAATATAGTTGCATATTTTTTTTAAAGGAGGTAGGGTTGATGTGTCGCTACTTTGATCCTATGTCTTTGCTTGTACTAATATACGAGCAGAACAAAATCACGCACCTTCATAAATAAAGGTTTGAACAAAAACCTAAGCTATATTTTACAGAGATTAGATTTAAGTAGGAGAATTTTAATGGAAATACAGGACTACAACCTATGTCAGAATGAATATGCTTTAAAATGCTTTTTTATGTGTTTCTTTCAAGCTTTCCTCCTAATATTATAGAAAAACGAACCATTTATTTATGATCTACCTTATTTAATGTTTATTTTCATGCATGAGATATGATTATTTGTGATGTCTTTGTGAGTACTTTTACATTGCAGAATTGTTTTGAAAATTATTATGCTCATTCTKAGTAAACAAGCTTCAAGTTTTTGAGAGCATATAGCCATGTTAGAGTGTTATTGCATGGTCCAGCTAATAGACACTACCTCTTTAACTGGGCTACTTGTATTATTCATGCTGTGAATGAGCTCAGCTGGAGCTACTCTCAGCCCCTTGCATCACACTTCACTTTGTAGCAGAGATATGTTGGGTGGTATTCCRAGCAAATGTAGACAACTGCTGTGTCTATTAATCACCACTGTCATTCCTGTAAATGGAGAAAAACAACTACTTGTGTAAGACAATCAATCCTGCCATAAAAAAGATGCTTAMATTAGGTCAGATGAATAGTACTCTGAAAGCGAGCATTTCTCTCAGCATACAGACTGACTGACAGTCACTAATGAAGTCTAGGCAGAGCAGTGTAAATGTAATGCTCATGTTGGGTACTGCTAGCTTGGTTGAGGTGTGTCSCATGTACTTTGTGAGTATATATATATGTARTATATTTGGGTGTGATCTTTTGTAGTGTTGAGAACTTGCTTTGTGCAAGGAGACACTTAAAACAGATACTTAATTTAATTGTATAAATATTCATGTTTGTAGTTGAAGGGCTGCTTCGTTGCTTAAAATTAAAGGCTGATATGAATAAGTAATTCATGACAATTCTAGACATAGATTTTAGACTTTAAAATTTACAGCAATGAATTGAMCTATTAGTACAACACTGGATGTCACTTTACAATGAAAAGTACTGATATAGGAAAATAAAGGCAGATCTCACTCTTGTCACCRATGTCAAAGACAAATTATTTATTGTTACTTACATCATAACAGCTGTATCCTGATATCAAAAAAAAAATCTATTTTGGCAATCACAATTTCTGATTCACCCCATAACTTGGTGTCAAACATTTACAGAGGCATAACTAACAAAGAAAGTAGTTACCAGCATTTTCCCATCATAAATGAAGAGATTACCAATGAAATATGGAAGGCTAACCTCCAATTACTGTGGGGAAAACATTTTCATTCCATATTTTAAGATCTGTATAAATTGATCTAGAAATAAATGTGTGAAATCACAGACTGGAAAAAAAAAGTAATAGGAAACTGTAAATAGATTAATGATTCAAAGCAAAAAACCAAGAAAGCATAACGAAAAACATTAGTGACTAGAGATTCAGTGATTTCAAGGGGCGCCATCATAGCCTCAAATATTTTATTCTGAAATACATGTGAAATAATAACAGTCTGCAATTTTTCTTTTTACACTTTTTTCATATTTAAAATTCTAAAAGGAAGTATGAAATTAACAAAGCACCATCATTATAATCTTCTCATTGAAGAACAAGTAAATCATAAAAAAATTAGAGCCTTATTTTTTCTGAATATGATGTAGCCCCAGCCCAGGGCCAGTTGCCGTTTTGCCTTTGTCTAGGAAGTCATTCTGGGCACTCTCTTTGGAAGTTGTTTTTGTTTGTTCAGTGGTGAATATGCTTTTGTGGGTAAAAGTCTCTGTATCTTTTTATTTTCTTTTTATTATCTTTTATTAATATTGTTTTAGGTTTTGAGATTTTTCAGTTAATTGTGATTCAAGCATGTAATCTCTTCTAGTGTTCCTCCATTATCAAAAGGGGCAGGGGAACAAAGGAGCAGCTTAAATGGGTTTAATTTTCTAGCTGGGTTTTAAACCAGCACACTCTCATTCTGTAAGATGAGGTGCATTCACATCTCCCATATAGGTCCATGGGAATTATAACTAATACTCATTGATTTGTAAYGCAAGGTGCTATAACCTCTGAACATTGAAAAAAGTAATAATGAAAAGATAAATTTGTAATTTTTCTTTSTGATGAATATTTACATCCACAGCAAGAATTTATTTCATCATACTTGTTTCAAAATATTATTAACCCTAGAAGCAAATGGAAGGAAATATGATTTATCCCATGTCACTGCCTGGAGGCTGAAATATCTTGAATACAATTAATCAACTGTGTGGAAAAGATAATTAAGGTAAAAAAACCCCTTTGATTTTCCTATTTCTGTGTTAATATCTCTTTTCATTGCAAGGCAGAGGCTGAGGAAAGATTCTGTACCATCAAATTTATGCAGAAAGTTTTAACTTGACATCAACTTTTTTACATTTATGAATTAATATGATTTCATTATCCCTACTTAATGCACCAAGTTTGCAAATTGTTTGATGTRCATTCAACTTCAACATCACCCAAAGTGCATAGAATCATTCCAGCTCTCACACCAGCTCCTATTTTGTTAACATGCACTAGCATTTTGGAAGCAGTGTTATCACTGAGCTTACTATAAGTCTGTTCTTTTATTATTATTTTGACCAAAAGAAAGGAACAGCCCCCCTTCCCTATAACAGAATGTCTCAGCTTCATCTAAAGTTTCCAAAAGTTCTAAACTTTCTAACACGCATAGCTTCTTTCCTTTTAAATCCAATATTTTCAGAATAACAAGTTCAGAGTTTGTTTGGGGTCTGTGTTCAAGTAGTTATTTTGTGATGATGGTATTTAATGAACTAATGGCCTAAGAGAATCAGCAAAGACTCCAAATCTATTGCTAACTTTATAAATATCACAGTTTGTGGATTTCCTAGTTTCACTGCCAACTGTTTAATGTTACCATCCTGCTTTTAATGAGCATTGGACCTAAATCCTTGTATCAATATGCACCATATTTCTCAAGTGTGACACATCGCAGTCACAGTAGCATTAATGAGATTGGGAAACTTTGCAGTTCCAGGAAAGAACTTAAACTGAGTTTGTTTTAGAGCTTGATACAAGGCCTGAGGCTTGAAATATGTGGAATAATTCCCCTCAGTCAATGTTTCTGCCTCAACATGTATGTAAGCCTTAGGTATAACAGATAA
This sequence comes from Cardinalis cardinalis, assembly GCA_014549065.1. Taxonomy (NCBI): domain Eukaryota; kingdom Metazoa; phylum Chordata; class Aves; order Passeriformes; family Cardinalidae; genus Cardinalis; species Cardinalis cardinalis. The sequence goes on along the minus strand of JACDOX010000048.1, from coordinate 974,765 downwards.
ATATCATGGTTACAGTGAACATTATTCCTATAAAGTTGGTGGTATTGGAATAAGTTTTATTTAGACAGCTGTGTAATTTTCAAAATTAGTGCATACATTCAACAGATTTCAACTGGAAATTCTCAAATATCTTTTCAACCTACAGATACACATCAAATATTATATTACTGAATAAATTTTAATGATAGGACCGAAAAATATCTCTGCAAGAAATCTTTTTGAAAGCTATATAATTCAAATACAATTGGGCATTTGTTAAACCAATTTTTAAATTTCTATTTCTAAACCATTGACCAACTATTGAATGTAATCTGTGTTAGACTGGAAGGATTGCTGGCTTGAAAAATTCTGTGAATGTGTGTAGGGAAGGGTCAAGGTCAGGCCTAGCCTTTGCTGAGGCAGTGCCCTGCACACCCCCACCCYCTCCAGGCCTGTACCCCTTCCCTGCAGTGGCCTCCAATCCCTGGCACACCAGAAGCAGTGCTCCACATCTGTCCCTGGATCCCCTATCCCAGCTCCAGAGTGACCAAATGACCAAAATCTCCCCTGGGGGTAGGGCCCAGGCAAGCCGAAGGGTATTTAACTCAGAAGATGCAGCAAACACTTGTCTCGGCCCTACTGCCTTTTGGAATTTCTACCAGTTAAACACCTTTGGGAACAGGAGTGGTCSCATTAACTTGTTCTTTTCTAGAACTTTTCTGTCTTTTTTCTGTTTCTTCTAATTCTCTCYTGAAGTTTTAAGTAACTTAAAATCAGATGGGCAGAGAGTTTGCTAAGTTGAATGGTCTGAGTTAATGCTTTGTGAAATATTTTATGTGGATTTAATGCTGCTCTAAACTTTTGCCAAAGTCCTCTGATTTTCCAATGAAGTTTTTTTTTTGCTGTTTTGAGCTCTTAAGGAGTACTGTGTCATTATTTCTCCCACATGTGTAACTCTGAGTGCATGAAAAGCCACAAGCCCTTTTAAGAGGCTTGTCTAGTAAGGTATTTTGAGGCCTTACAGTTATCTCCATAATGGAAAAAKAATACTACCCTGATGAAGTTTTGAGGCACTTCACTTACAAACTCCATTTTTTGGAGGGGACAAGGGATAGTTTAGATATTTTTATTGTCCATGTACTTCTATAAATAGATGAAGATAATGAAAGAGACTATTCTTTTATCTCTCCACCTTTCCACCATCTATATCTCAGCTSATGTATTAGTAAAGAGAAGATGACAGAAATATGATTTTCACATTGATGTTCCCACAAAATTCTAGATCTACCTTTTTCTTCTGATTTAAATATGGCTGTATAACTGTTATCCAAATGGGACTTATTCATTATTTTTCAGTCCAAATTAAGCATAAATAATGATTCTCAGTGGAAAGCAACATTCAGAGTGGGCATACCATGTTTTTTGTGAGACAGATATATTCCATATTTTGCTATAAATTTTAATCAACTCATCTATAAGGTAGCTATAACTACTTCAGTTGCAACAAAACATCATAAAAATCATGCTTAAGTTATCTTATTGGAAGACTTTTTTTTTTACCAACTATTTAGAACAACTTTTTTGGGTATTGTCTCCTTGGAAGTAACAGTTTTTAATTATGTAGATGTAAACATCACTGATTGCACCTACTCCCACTTACATACCCTGTTTTTCTTTCCCAACAAGTGAAATTCAGTTCCTTTTTACTTAATATTGACTTTCCCTTCCATGCATTGACAGGAATGTTTCTGTTAGACACGCTCACAGCTTTTATATTTAGTTGCTAAAAGGCAGAACAGTAGATGAGCTTCAGCTGTGAAATTCACTATTTCCATATGGAGCACTCACTGCTCTATTTGCTAAAAGCAAAATTCATTGCAGAATTAAGGCACTTGTAAGTTCTGGGCTGTAACACCCAGGGTTTAAGTTCCAAGGCAGAGTTAAGAACTGAAAAATATGAATAAAATACTGTAGGTTCTTGTACATTATGAGAAAATCTAACATATGATAAAAATTTTACACAGGATAAAAAATTACTAACAATGAAATCTATGTGTCCAAAACATTTCTCAGGTTTAGAATTGCTAGTATTCTTGAGTACTTGAAGTTGAGGTGAAAGAGCTTTCAGTAGCTGGAAAATATAGAGAATATATTTTAAAAGTTTATTTCTTAAAGTAAAAAAGATCATTCTTGTCATCCACATTTCTTKGTATTTTGAATTGCAGCATAATTATTTTCCTTTCTCAGAAAGGTTATATAGTAATTTAAAAAATGTTTCAAATCTGATATCTCAAGCCTGTCTAAATTCTGCTTGCTATTCAATTAGGAAAGAAAATAAGTCCACCATAGTAATTTCAAACAAGCATTTTATCCCAGAGTCTTCAGACTATCAKATGTCCTATACTGTTGCATAAAATAAAGTTTCCTAATCTCTAATTCCAAGAAGTTTATAAGTTGATTGTGTAACATTTGCTGGTGACATGTAGTCATGGTATTAGTTAAGTTGTATTCTGTATCCTGCAAAAGAGAAATCACAGGAAAAAAGTTCTGACCTCAGGGAGTAGCCATTTAGTTATTAATTTCAAAAAGAGAGACTTCCCTTCCCTTCTTTTTAATGCATGCAAATTTTTGCCTCTTTGTTGTTACCCTGCAGTAAATACTGAAAAAACCAAACCATGCAAGAGCAACACATCTAGCTCCAGGCTGCATTGAGTACCTCCCTGAATACTCTTTCTCTGCATTAACTGTGACATTCTGGGAATAATAACCTGTTGAATGAAATTGCTGTGGAGTGCTCTCCTGACTTCCACTTTTGCCATACTCCCTCAGAAACTACATCAACTGTTATGACTTTGTGGTAGCTGTGGTGATTCCTGAAGGGACGTGAGAGTATATGATTGAATGACACCTAATTTTGTCTGAGTAATTTAATTTATAGTTCTTGGAACTGATGAACATGGTATTTCATAACCTAAAGGTCAGTAAGTGAAGAGTAAAATACAAAGAAGGAGGTGCAAAGAGAAGYTCACAAAGGTCCACCTCTAAAAGGGCAGATGTGCACACTTCTCCAAAGCTTGATTTTTTTTTTGATGTTTTTATTTAAAAAAAGAAATATAACTAATTCAAGCAGCTACATTTCAGAAGCATATCTAACCTTTAAATCAAGAAAAATTTGTAGTCATCTATAATAATATGAGCAGAAAATGTAGTTCTCCTATTTGATAGCTCAATCAAATTATAGATCCAAAATTATACAAGCTACCATTCTTATTTGTTCAGCTGACTGATTAGCTGTATAGTTTGGTGGTGCAAATACACCATACACTACATTTATACAGGCAAATAAAAAAACCTGAGTTGCTTTCAAAATACATTAAATTTAMCTAATTAGGAGTGTAAAAGCAGGAGAGCTGTGATAGGCAGTAAAAATCTGTAGAAATGTTTAATTATATCCATTAACTTTCCCCCTAATGAGCGTAACTTTTTTTGATTCTGTGTCCTGAGTTTTGTACATACATTTAAGAAGCATAGGAGAAAGCAAAAGGACAAGAAAATGGTCATATAAAAGATATATATAGTCACTGTATTTTCTCTATTAGTAATGATTTCTATGTAACACAAAAATAATTTTTGAATCCTGTGTGCATCTTTRAACAGCAACTTTGAATTTGTATAAAAGATACAAATTAATTGGTCTATTATTTCAATATTTCTGAGAAACTTTCCTTTTTGATAGCAAGGAGGAATTTTCTACATAGTAATAAAGGATGATGCAAATAAATATAGTGTGAAGTGATAATTTGTTATCTTTTTGTTTGACAGGAAATTACAAATCTTTCAGGCCTAATGAGTTTGAGCTATTGCACAGTAAAAAGGAGAGCAACTCAGTTTTGTACATATCACTTTACTCAGCTGAATTTGACAGTTAAATTCCCTTTAGCAAACCAATAATTTAAATAATAACCAAATTATAGTTACATTACATTAAATTTGGCATACTATTTTTTTATTTGTATAAATAATTTTGAAAGCTGCAATAAATAACACATCTTCCAAAAAATAARACATCAGAAGTGAAATACAGGTGGAATTTTGCAGTAATCTGCAGGTTTTGGTATTTGCTCCACCAGTTTTCCACACTAGAAGATTTAACAAGCTTAACAAAAACAATTTTATTTTACACTTCTATATCAAAAGATATACACAGTTTTCATGCCACAGTTTCAAGTCTGTGATATGCCATTTTATAAAACATAAAACAGCTTTTAGTTGAAGATTAAGCAGCAATCCCAGTTTGTCACAAGCTCTCTGTGTGACCTTCATTAATTCCTTATGCTGGCTGGAGGAAAGAATTTAACCCCCTCATGAGCTTTAAACCAAAGTTTGAAGTTTATTTATTATTCATTATTCTTTGTTTCTTCTGTTTGAACTATTTCATTAATCCAAAAGAGGGTTGCAGAAACTAATGTGACTTAGGTGATCAATCACTTAGAGTGAATAGTAAAGAGCCATTATAAACAACTCAAGGACAACTGTCAACAGTTAAAGTGCTTGACATATCTTTGCTTCTTTTTGACTGAACTTGCCTCAGGTGTTTTAGCTCTTTGCCTGCATATGTTTAGAGTCTGAATCTTGCAATTTTTCTGATCTGGTGTCAGGATTTAGCATATCACACTGTTCCTTGTCCTTCTACCAGTGAAGTTTGATACTAGAATTCCTTCATTTTGAGAATTGTTGGCTAATTATATGGAGTCRTACTTGATTGTGCATTAGGCTGGGAACTCTTTTAGTTCCCTTTTCTGAGCTCTTGCTTATATTCCAGCAACTGCTTTGGGCTAAAGAATCAATGACTCTGTTTCAGGCAGAACCAGAAACCAGACTCTAGAACTTTTTTTTTTTTGTTACCTAATATTCTATCATTATCAATGTCTACTGATTTCAAATGTCAGAGAATAAAACACTTCTAGAAGGGCTTCTATTTGGCAATAGAAACTTTTTTCTGACACTACTTCCAACTGTCCCTTATTTATTTCATCAGAGATGTTTCTCTATCACRACCTAGCTAAGTCATTGACATAATCCTAAAAAAAAGCACCTCCATACAGCATAAMTTAATGATTTTTTTGGAATAATGACTTTATTTTTAGACTATTGAACTAATCTTTTCAGCTTTTCAACAAAAGATTAAAAGYTATTTCTTGTACATGTTGCTTCCAATAAATAGTCGGTCTGGCTTTAAGAATACTATTTACAWAAGGAAAATTAACTACAATAAAATTAAAGGTGTCAAATTTGTCTGTGACAATAATCTAATTTTGAGTTATGTCTTTGTAAACTTCCAACATCCTTTTATGGGATACATCAACATAATCAACTTTTAAAAGAAATAAAATAAATTGAAAAAGTATTGGAAGTAAACTTGCCTCTCTCCTTGTTGGCAAGCTGTTCRTTAWAAAACTRTAGAAAATTATTTTTCTCTTATAGCTTTTAAACTCTTTTAAATTTATTTTAAATCCAGAAGTTGTTCTTTTTTTTTTCAGGGCAATGATAAGGGAAAATACTGTACAGGTAGATATACTCTTCCTTCCACTCTTGATTCTATAAACCTTGTTTACTTAAGTCATTAGACTAAATCAAAATTTCAYACTCATTTTAATTCCAAAATATTTTTTTATACAATCTTATAATTTGTGGGGTTTTTTGTTTGTTTTTTTTTTGTTTTGTTTTTATTGGGTTTTTTTGTTTGTTTGTTYGTTTCTTGGGGTTTGTTTTTGTTTTCTTTTTTGTGGTGTTTTTTTGGTGCACATGACATGATTAGGCCACCTATGACAGAGGTTTGCTTTTGAGTACAGGAACTACCTCTAGTACTATAAATAATTTGATCCAGCATAACTTTTCCACAGTAATTATACAAAGAACAGAAATGGTTCTAATTTTGCAAGACAAAATTATTTTTCAAAACAGTAATARTTATCAAGGATTTTTCAGAGAACTAATTTGAGTCTTAGAATCAAGTCTTAGTGCTGTACACTAAAATGGCTGCTCTATTTGCAGGTTTAAAGTAGTTGCCATTTCCAGTCTGTGAAGGTTCATTTTCTTCAAGCCTAAATTAATTTTAAAAAATAGATGTATTAAAAAAGAACAGTATCTTCACAGTACTTTTTTCTGKTTCTCAGTCAGCTCTACAGTGAGTGCACTGATTATTCATCACAGTTCTGCAGTAGAGTACTGTAATCACTGCCTGAAAAGCTATAGTTATACACTTGTAGCACAAATAAGCAAGAAAACAGCTGATGCCTTGGCAGTGGCAGAAAATTAAACAAAAACAGTTAGAATCAAGGAAGAAAAACAAACAAGTTTGGAATTCAGAGAAGGAAATTCTTTTCTGTAGCTCAAGGTTCTTTGAAGCATGTGTTGTGATATTGCCTCTCTCAACCACTTTGGGTTTTTTTAATGAATATTTCATTTTAAAAATAAAATTATTTCTCTGATATATAATATAGTGTCAGGAATAAAGGAGGAAAGAAGAAAACAGGAAAGAGAGGTCCATTAAAATCATGGTGTAAATTTGTTGTAAATTAAGTAAAGTTTTCTTATAGCTTGTTCCTAAAAACTGTCTCCTCAGAGAGTAACCCTGGGAGGTGTCCCTGCTCAGGGAGAGATCCTGGCATGCAGCCTGRAGCTGTGCAGGAAAGCTCAGTGGGCTCTTGGCTGTCCACTGTTTATGGAATAAGACAATTAATTTATAGYCATATTTGCATAGCRACAATGATGGTWGTTTCTTCCGTGTGTGACTTGGGTCAGACCTTGACCAGCATTACGGTTTGGTAGGYTCCTGTTGTACCCTGAAAACCTCCTGTTATCTGTTTCCCCCAAAATTTGCTTTGAGGATCCATTATGACCACCACTGTCACAGAGAGACACACAATACTTGCTCTTGAAAATAAATTCCTTTGAGAACTGAAGTCCTCAGAGAATTTCCTATCCGTTTTTCAACAGCTCTGAGCTTACTGCAGTGCATACAGCTCTGCAAACTCTCCTTCAGGGAAGTGACACTTCAGCAGTGACTTGCAAGCTTACAAAATACTTACTTTTTATTATTTGTGGCAGAAAAACAAGATGAAACATATTTTACACACCTGTAATCTGTTAATTGTTTTGTTATATCTGGAATTATGGTTTTAGGATGCTGGCAGTTTATTATGCAGGCATCCCAAAATAATTTTATTTTTAAAAAAAATTGTGAAATGAAGATGGAATTTCAGAAGAGTATCTTGTCTCRGGAGACTGACTGGAGAAGCACTTTTGAAATTTGTCTTGGAGTTTCTTGCCCTGTTAATGTAGTCAACCATAGCCAATGTATTATCCATCATCCTAGGGTTATGCATGTCAGAACTTCAAGGAGGAATACATGGCAGATTTGAAAGAGTCATTCTTTATTCAGTATATTCACACAGTGAATGACAACAGATCCACTCCACCCCTGCAGATGCCCAATGTATTTTATACTGTCTGCAACAGGAGCATTTTCACCTTGCAAATAAAGGCTTAATATGGGTGAATATATTGCATTACCTCAGCTACAGCTGTGAAAATTCACTCAATTTCTTTTTCTCATATCTGGACTGAAAAGCAGAGCAACATCTCCTTTTTAAGCTTAATAACATGATGTGTTTTCCTCTTATTTGCATGATCTTAAAGGTCTTTTCCTACTTTGATTCTGTGATATTGCTTTCATTGTAATTATGGTCTGCACAATAGTATATTGGTGTGCATGTACATATATATATAATGCTTTATGTATGTATGTCTGTGTATATATCAACATACACATATAACATACTCCTTAWTACACACCATATGTAAGACACTTAGCTTGCTCATGGTCTGTTTTAAAAGAGCAGCCTGCGTCATTAATTGTTTACTGTTGAGACCAAAAGGAGATTGGAAATTAATTCTTATATGATTAATTACTTTTCTTTCCATGAGTCTAAAATGGAGTAAAAGCTATGCTTCAGATAAAAATTTTGCATATTTGACGCCTACTAAAGGACGAACTGGACTCCATTGTCTAAAAAGGCAAAGCAATATAGGGACATGCTCTTCATTTTTTGTGTTATACCATATTTTATAACAGACTACAAGAAATAACTCTGTGCACCTTCCATGATTTTTCTAGCTATACACTGGAAGAGGAAAATAAACTTTCCTCTTTCAAGCTCTAAATCATATCTCCTCTTTCTGATAATAATGTAGGAGAACTTCAATAGTGAAGCAAACGGAAAAAATATTTACTCAGGTTGTTCACTACTGAAAGCTAATTTAGCATTTCATCAAATACAGATACAGAGGTGGYGACCTTAGCTGGTTAACCAATTTTTTTCTTTTAAAACTTCAGCTGCAGATACGATTTTTTTTCTGTATTTCTTGTTTTGTGATCTCAATCAATAATATGAACTTGAAGTCTGAAAAGGTCGTAACAAATATTCTGGACATTTCCATATCTGAAAACACTCTGCTAATGCTCTCGCTGACCCATCAGTAAGATCAAGTTGTTCCCTTTTCATGACAACAAGTACCTCATTTCTAAGGAAGTGTGTTCTTTCATTTTTAATGCAACTTGACAGTTTTGACAAGGAAAGATAATGACAGTGTAAAATAGCTTTCAAAAAAGTTCAAAGACTAAAAAAAGATATATACATGCTACATAGCTTTTGAACTGTTCAAGAAATTGAAATAAACTAATTTATTTATGGTGCTGTATGAATGCAAATAATATGCATCTAGTATCAAAASGATGAGACTCTCAAATATTAGTTACAGGTAGCTGTCTTTGATAATGAAAGCAGATTATGCTTACTCATTGCAAAGAAGTATTTGAGCTGACCATTTCAACACACTCATGCTTGTTGTTAACTTCCCTTGTTCTAACTCATGTTACTGATCCTTAAATCTACATGTTATGGATCTGGGGGGCAATCAATATATTCACTTTGCACACATCGTGGTGCAACCCTGGCCAACAAATCATCACCACACAAGTGCTCACTCAGTACCACCCACAGTGAGATRGAGAGAGAATCAGATGGGTAAAAGTGAGAAAGCTTGTGGGTTGAGATACAAATAGTTTAAAACTGTAAAAAAAAAAAAAAGTGAGCCAACAAAGAAAGAGGAATAAGCCAGTCACTTTTTATAAGTCTGAATGTTTCCACTCCAGTTTTAGAATTATGCAAACTTTTTTGCTGTGCAAAGCTTCAGAAAATGACATCTACTCTGAATATTGCTTTCCCTTATTAAAATAACTGATGCAGTTTTATATAAACGCTTCTCATCTATAGCTATGTGTCAGTCAAATTGCAAGATTTTCCTCTGATTTTACTTGATTTAGTCATCCTTGGCACCTTTGTTAAAAAACTTCATATCTACCAATGTAAAATGTTATTCTTACATTCAAATTCCCAATTGTCAAAGAACACAAAGAAATGCTAAAACTTGAAATTCTGATCTTTTTTAAAATAGACAGCTGTGCACACATACTCATGAACAAATGAAAATACAAGAATTTTCAGCATTACCAGATAAAAAAGACATATTTCAGGGAATTGTTCTGGAATTCAGGCTATCCTACTAAAAATGATGCTGAAAGAATTGTTATGTTTAGTAGAAACCATTTTAGGTGAAATGTGGAATTGCTACTTTATTTCCATGAATTCAGTAAGTCAAGTTTAATCTATGAAAGTTTAAATGAAATCACTACTATGATCGTAAGAATAAGAATGGAGGTAAAAATACTTCCTTTTTTTAAACATTCATAGGTTTTAATCTTTCTTTACCTCCACTCTTACATATTCAAGTTTTCAATTTAATGTAAAATATTTTAAAATATATTTGTTTACAAAGGAATAAGTATCAGGTACACAATCTACATTTGGATGTTAAGCAAAAAAATGAAGTGCACTAGTTTCTCTCTTTACATCACAGTGGGTGGGATGATCAGAATTTTATGCTTAGAATAGAGATGAACCTTCTATTTTGAACATGAGTTTGTTTTTGTGTCTGGGCTTTGAACTCCATCATAAACATATAGGCCTTGAATTTACTCTGGATAAAGCAAAAAAGTTATATTTATTCAAATATTACTTTTAAGGYGTAATACTGAAGATATTTTGTAAGTTCTGATGTAATAATGTGATTTTACTCAGATTTTTGAGATTTTAGAATAGTAAAATCACGAACTGTAGAGTAGATTAGAATAGTACAATTAATTGGGTTCGGAATAGATATCCTGAGATCATTTCCTCTCATTCTGTCACTGGGAAAACAGACTGACCACACATTTTTACAGCCTCCTTTCAGGTAGTGATACAGAGTGATAAGATTCCCCCTGAGCATCCTTTTGTTCAGATCAAAAAAAACAACCTCCCTCCTCCTTGTGAAACCTGTACACCAGACCCTTCACCAATTTTTTTGATCTTCTTTGAACATGACTAATACACAATCACTTGTTATTTGATGAGATGCAGACTGATTACAGTATTGAAAATGTCAAAACAATTTGTTCTGTAGAGGAATCCCTAACCTCAGACCTAGTAGGAAAAACAGTRCATAGAGAGTGTTAAAAACAGAGAGAGAAACACTTCTGTCAAAAAAATCTGAACATTTTTTTGTGTAATTTCAAAGAATACACTGTGGAATACACTATGACATATCTTTACTGCTTTCTGATTGGAAAAGCAAGAGAACTTTATTGAAAATGATGCAGTTCTGATTAATTATTGATTTGGGCAAGTGTAACAGCGGCCTGCTGGACATATGGGTGAATTACAAGTGTGTTAGAATGGTATGCAGTTGTTAATGTCAATACCATCAGATGCTGCAGGAACACTGTATTTGGCAGAAGAAAACTATGCTCTTTTCCCTGCAGGAACTAATTAGTTGTGGAATAGTAGCTCCAGACAACTTTGAAATCCCCATCTAAAAGTATTTGGCAATTCAGCAACAAATATTTCGACTTTTATTTGAGGAATCACTTCTKCTGGGTCAAATTCTAAAGCTTTCCCTGGTTAATGTTCTGTAACTTGCTTTGCCTCTCTAGATATGAATATTTCTATCTGAATCTGTTAAGTGGCAATGTGCTGTCAGAATAACACATTCCGTATGTGAAGGTAAACAGAAAAAATTATTCCYTTATTTAATTACTTGCATTTATTTAAAAAAGAATATTGATTGACAAAAGGAATAAAACTTTTAAAAGTTTGTCAACTCTTYATTTATTGTTACAGATGCCTTTTCTTATCTCAAAGAATTCAGAATCTAAACAAATACTTTCAGAACTCTATTTATCATACAGGTAGTTTTTTGAACTATTTTCTTAAATCTCTTTTAGTTTTCATCTTTACCTTTACCTGAACCACTAGGATAAATGCAACCTGYTTTAAGTAGAAAAATAAAATAATAAAAAAGCTAAATCTACCTTCTTAATGCTTACTGCATTTTAGTATAGATGGACCTAAATCAAGGTACACTTCAGGGTTTCTGAAGTGGTARCATATTGCTAGAAGCTAATTTCTCCTTGTATTTCTGTCTCAGCTTGGAACAAGTTATGTACTACACTTTAAAGAGAAAATGCTTTTRCAAGGCTTCCAGCCCCAGAGAGGCTAAAATCTCTACAGCAATTTAGAAAATACAGATGCATAGAGACATTATGAATAAAAAGAATTGATAGACATCTGGTTCCTGGTCCACTTTGACCCATCTCCAGAGTCCATGACAAGTGGGATGCATTTCAGCAATGTTCATGGGATGTCTGAAATTCAACCTAATGCAGCACCTAGACMTTTTAAAGCCTAGAAGCAACTGTACAGGGTCCAGTTGATTGTTTTAAGGTATGATTTGTATTGGTGATTAAAATAACATTTAAGGCAGTCAGAGACAGTGAGACAAAATGAACTCTTAGGGAGTCCAGGGCACCAAGTGTTGCCTTTCAGAAGAGGGACCTAAATGTCAGGCAACAGTGAGGCTTGTACAAGGTAAAGGCTTTGTTTTACCACTTAAGTCTGGACCAAAAGATATCTCCAAGAAGATACTGTTACAAATTTTTACAAGTACATGTCTTGATACTGAGGGTTGAATTTGCACGTGAATTTGCATTTAAGTATGCAAGCTGCCTATAAWATGTATAATAAGGCAGGATAATTTAAAACATGGCAGTTTTGTGCTGAGAATAGCTACCAAAATTATTTAAGACAAGAACACAAGGGAAATAGAATTACAATTTTTACCTGACMTGTTGAACTCTGCAATAACAAAGACAGGGTGAGTGAAGTAATTGAAGAAATTACAGGMATATCTCCTTGTCATAGACTGGTCACCTGGGGGTAAATATTTTAATTTCTTATGGAAAATAAACACTTAAACCCATGATAAAACAAAATCCATTTTGCCCAATTAGCTAGAACAGGAGTTGGCAGGCTTCAGTAATGTACAGTACAAGCTCCAATTCTGTAAGTTACCGCGTACATCTGCACATAGACAGGAGCTATCACAGCGTTTACAGAGGTCTCATGCTCTCMAAAGCAAAACAAACTCTGTGATCCTCCAGGATATCTCAAATGGCACAAAACATTTTGTTTAAACAACTGGATCAYACTTCAGACTTTTTCTGGTTATTAAAAAAGCCAGATGAATCAGTTCAAATATAGATATTTACAACTCAGTTGGAAACCTCAGRTTATAAAAAATTGAATTTCACTTCATGACTATCACTGGAGTGTGTGAAGACCTCACACTGAGCTCAATCAGGGCACTTAAAGCCTCTTTGAGCACTTAGGGCGTGGACAGTCTACTCCAATACATTACTGTCTCTTTTTAACAGAACATATTTTTCTACATGTTTATATTTTCATTGTGGCATGCTGGCATCCCAGTTAAGGCAYGTTTACAGAGCCCAGACTCATGAAATAGCAGGTAAAGAAGTGTGATGATTGAGGTCTTGTTTTGTTTTGGTTTGGATTTTTTTTTTTAAATTTAGTTTATTCAGAAGAGATAAAAATTSTGCTAAACTTGTCGTTTTAGAGATGTGCACACCCACAACTGGAGTGGTAGGCATGCGTGAGGCAAATATACCCACTGTGTAAGGCAGCATCCAAGCAGTTAGTTTGAAGTTCTCATGCTGGCCTGATTAACAAAAGAATCRGATAGTTACCTGAGAAGCTTTAAAGAACTTAACTTTGACTTTATTAACATCCTATTTGAAAATATCTGTGCATGCACAGATGTGGCCACTGAAACTTGTCCATGTCCTAGAATTTTTGAAGTACTTACTCTCAGGTTTTATTCCTGAAGGTTCAAAAACTCTAATAGTAAGTTGTGAGCACAAGATAAATTGGAMCAAAATATTGTCTATCTTAAAATTGAATGTCTCTAATTAATTTTCTGTACAATCTCCTTTATTTCATTATGGACAAATCAGACTGATCTTGGTAATCTGAAATTTCATTGAGAAGCAGAGAATCCTGAGAATGATTTAAGCAAGGAACATTAATCAAGAGACAAGATCGAATAAGATAAAAGTAAAAAAATAAAAGTAAGCTGAGTGTAAAATATGACCATCTCTTCCTCATTGACTACAGGGATTTATTGTAGCTAATGACAGATATCTTAAGCTGCTTCTATACTGTAGGATAGACATACAGCTTGGTGTGTTTTACCAGATCACCTGGTTGTCCAGACTTATTTTCATGTACTGCAGCTCCTGTTTATACCAGGATTGCTTTTGCCAGGAAAAAAAAAAATCACCTTGGGAATAAAATTCCTGATGTTTTATGCAGTAGTCAGTTTTTTTCTCACCTACTATCCTCTCCCTGTTTTGTTTTATGACACAAAATATTGTTTGGAAAAACTCTGAGACRTGGCACATGTTGTTAACTACACTTTCTCTTTATTTTTAGTCTGCATTTACTGGCTTTAATCAAAGGAAGGTTCTGAGCTGCAAAASTACCACTCTCTTATCACAGTTTCTCTGAGCAGTTCCTGACATGACACTTCCCTTAGTCTTTGTATTAAATGTTTAAATACACTTGGGGTTTTCTCTGAAACCTGATCAAAAGAGATTTAAATGGAAAGACTAAACTTCTCTTTTAATTTCTTATTATTTTTCAACTCGTAAAAATTAGTATCACCAATAACAACTAAAGTTTAGAAATACACAATTGCTGCTCATCTTTGCTGACTTTAGGAAGAAACAGTTATTGCTAATGGGATGAGAAATTAACTGAAAATGTGATTAGCACATCTAAGAATGATTATCTAAGAAATGGAGTAGAAAAATTTCTAGAGGGGATAAAATGCAAAATCCAAAAGTAAAAAGTGTTGTAATTTAAAAAATATTTATTTCTATAATTAAATCAGAATTCCCAAGAAGCTGAAAAAATTTGTCATGGAAGTTGTGCTACAAACACTAGTTAATTATAAATTCAGGCAGATAAAATTGGCAAATCAATGAAAATTCAATTTCATTTTGGCATGCTTATTCAAAGTAATATTAAAAGATATTCTGAAGATTTTAATATTTTATTTTTTTTTATTTGGAAGGGKTTTTTTCCATTCTGCTATTTTAAAAGGCAAAAAGTTAGCTTTTTTGTTGCACCACAGTATAAGTGGGTTTGTTATATCCTGAGCAGCTTTGACTGTTCTCTCAAAACTTTTGATGGTGCATCCCAGTATGGACTAAACTGCATTCTGCTAAGTATTACTWGGGATAATAGTAATAAGAGATTGATTTTTTTTCTTTAGGCAGGGTACGGCACAAATATTCTAAAAATTCAGCCTCCTGAGAATCCATTTATCCCTGATTTTGCTTGCTGTAAGCTTGAAATGTTTTGCTACAAAGCTGATAACAATTCATGACAGCTACCACACTACTTACAGATTTCAGCCTGCCATATTCAAGGCAGAATAAAAGTCCACCTTCTCAAGTGGGAAGAGTGTGAAGGAGCAGTTATTCTCTATCACTGTGTAAGGGTGGTTATATGTCTTGGGGACATTCTTGCCGTGTTTGGCATATATTTATATCTCAGTTGAAAAAGGCTTTTGAAATGAAATTGCTGTTGTTTGCTTTTTAGAAATTTTATTGTAGTATGTCTGCAGTCCCCATGAAATATTTTTAATCGCGAAAAGATACTTTTTATTAATGGAGGGCTAAATTATACCATAAAAGTTAATAATTTTACTTGCCTTTAGAAGATTTCATACTTATTTATCTGGATGWTTTTTTCTTCTTTTACATTTAACATTTGAACATTTCTAACTAGCTTCTTCAAAAGCATTATTTAGTATGTGTTTTTCACATGTCATTTGATTAGTTGCTTCTTTACATTAAAGAAGTCCCATTTCTTGTTTTGTTCGGATTTTTTTTCTTACTTTTGGTTTTTTGCTCAGTATGTCCCGTTGCTTATTAGGATGCAAGAAAAAAAGTTTGTTAGACTAATTCTTCCAGAGAACACACAGTATTCTAGAAGTGAAAAAGCTCTTTGTACTTTATTTTTCTATGGTTGTTTATCACTAGGAATATGCTTTTGAGGGTAAAATGACCTGTATTTTAATTAGATAAAGTTGAATATTTTAATAAAGACTAGATAATAGTAGACAACTTTTAAAATTCAATATATGTTTATTTAAAAATATTAAAATATGTATTTAGTTTTAAAATGCTGTACTACTACTGCTATTATTATTATTATTATTATTATTATTGTTATTGTTATTGTTATTACTATTGTTATTAAAAATATATAGTCCTAAGTTTCCATTTTGAATAGTTCAAAATATGAAACCATTCTGTGGACATAGGGCCTTGTAGATATATAAAATCAACGTAAATTCCATAAGGATTTTGTTATACTACAGTATACAATGAAGTAGAGAGCTAAGACTAAAAGTTAGAGCAGGATTCAGCAGTCCACACGTGGATGTTTAATGTCATTTCAGGTCTCTTGGGTTGTCAAGGATAATCATATAAGTTTGACAAATACAACACTTATTTTCTGACAGACTMATTTCTTTTAATCTAACCCTAGTATGGTCAGGTGAAACACTGGAGAACRCCAAAACCAAAGAAAAGACCTCTCTATTAGCAGCTGAACCCTGCCCTTGGTAAGCATTCTGGTGAGATCTTACAAGGGAAAGAAGTTAAAGGACAGTAAGATACAGAAACTCTGCTTTAAAATGTTGCCTATTCTAACACACTAAAGTATTTGAAATTGACCCATATRTAACCTTCAGTAGTTACACATAGGCCAAATTTAAGATTCCGTAGGTGAGCTTGKTGTCCAAGCGCCCATCAGAATCAGTAGAATGACAGCAGACTGCATGAAACCTAGGCAGCTGACCCTACCCCAAAATGAGTTAYGTGGAGTGGGATTCCATTCTCTGCATGAAAACATCCTCCAATTTTTCGGCGCCATACCTTTCTTCTCAGTAGCTGTTAGAGTGATATCTGTGTTTTGGATTTGGAATGGGAATGGTACTGATGTTTTTGTTTTTGCTAAGTTGTGTTTATCCTAAGTCAAGGACTTTCCTTCCCTTTCTTCTGCCAGTGAGGAGCTACACAAAAGAAACTGGAGGGAGCATAGCTGGGACAGGTGACCTGAACTGTCCAAAACGATAATTCATGCCACAGAAGGTCATGCCCGGTATATAATCTGGGAGGGGAGTTACTGAGAAACATGGCAAGTCTGTGTTCAGGTAGAGGGGACTGGCATCAGTCAGCAGGTGGTAGACAATGCTTGTTTATTTCCTTTTATTACTTTTTTGTTTCCTTTTTATTATCATTACTATTTTTTTTTTTACTGTCATGATTGTATTTTACTTTATTTTCAGTTATTAAATTGTTCTTATCTTAACATAAAAGCTTTATTTCAATCCTCTTCCCCCTTCAAACAGGGTGGGGGGAGAGAGGAGGGGATTGAGTGAGTGGCTTTGTTGTGCTTAGTTTCCATCTGGGCTTAAATCACAACAACATCTAATGCCTATTTGCAAAGCATATCATTGAAATAATATTGCAAATGTTAGAAAGCTAATCTGTGACTTCTGTGTTGAAAGCATTTCTATTTATATTTATGAAACACAACAACTTTCTGGGAGAGTCATATTSTAGGATAATTAAGATATTAACTTAAGACACCCAGCTAAATATAACTATTTAATTTGGTAACATTTTTTTTCATGGGACTTAATTATGTTTTCACATAGTTGATATTGACAAGGTTATTAACTACCTCTATTTGTTCAGCAAGCAGAATGGGTGAACCATTAATGCATCGTGGGTTGACTAATTTTCTGAAGTAATTCCACACTGTGTCTTTGTTTTCTGGAAATAAATTATTTAAAACTTTTAAAATATATTCASTACAGTTGGATGTCTACTGATTTACTTCTTAGTTTCTGTCTTAAACCACCAGTCCTCAAAAATATATATCTTTCTAAAACAATAAAGTAGTAAGTTAGATCATAGAGGACCAATACATATTTTCTCATGATTTTTTTTTTAATGCACAATACCTTTGTCTCTGATACTGTTAACTTGTCCTATTCTTGTAACCTTCTGGGTCTTCCTTGATTCCAACTTTTTTATTTTATTTGTTTTGCAACATTAATTTTTGAGTTTGTGCTTGTTCTTTTTCTACATTCCAACAACTAAGACATGAAGATTCTCAAGAAAATATGGTATTTTAGTAACATAMWAGAGCTAGAATTCTGCCTAACTCTYACTAAAGTAGGATAAGTAAGGCTATTGATGTTAAGTCTTTGTATTCTTTGATTCTTTAACAATACATGAATAAATAGTAGTTCTTTATGCTGTTAATGTGTTTGTGTAAGATTGTTATTGTTTTTTGTATATCATTATAACATTTAAATTTTTTCTTTAAAAAMAATCCACTTTTTGCTTTTAATTTACACTTTTCAAATTATATTTTAAAGTAAGAGCTAGAAACTTCTACTTAGGATTTTATACATGCTGAGTATTTTTTTTAATAATGTCATGTCTTAATTAGTGATATGTTTAGGAAAAATTAATTCAAGCAATTAAGTTTTATATAATATTTTATTTATCTCTTTATTTCATCTTACTTTTTTACTTAATATGTTAACTCATTGTTAACATAACTAAATTTTTGGAAACATTTGAGAGTTCTATAAAAATCAGGATTGAAAGTGCATAAATTTATTTTAAAGTACTGAACTGAACCACATTTCAGTTCATCACTGACTTGCACATGTGGGCCATAGAATTTTGGCTTGGCTGTCTAAAGGGGTAATGAGCAGGAAGGAGTGGGAGTGCTCTGAGCTTCCCATATCTTGCAATTAATAGCTCTACTTTCCTATATCTTTTTGCACAGATTTGCAAGAGGTAATTATAGTCTATAAATAAACAAAAAGTAGGTTTAATATGCACTTAGAACTTACACTAATCCAACACAGTCATTGGAACAGTTAAATGTAAAATAGRAAATTAAAATATTTAAGAATATTAACATCAGCAGAAAAAGACAGAAAATATGTTGCAATTAAATACAGAAATAAAATATTTGAGTCTAATTTTAGCAAATGATGATGATACAAGGAATTAATCTAAATTCTGAAAGACGAATCCAGGAAGTTATTTTGCAAAAGTAATTTTGCTGCACTATTATTATTATACAAAAATACTGTGTTGATCTTTATTTATCTGCATTTTTCTCCAGTTTTGTTTGTAAAAAATGTTGATTATTCTTGCTGCTTTGGGGATATTGAATCAACTTGGGGCTGAAATTGGTCTTTGAGATAGTAATGTCTCAAAGTGTTTACAAATGCATTTTCTTATCGTTAACAAAAGCGGCATCTCCCTATGGCAGATAAAAAGTACCAGTTTAGCCTTGTAGATGGAATATTCAACGAAGTTGTAAATCTGCAATTTGGACTGATTATATGCGGAACTCAAAGAATTTTAATCTCTTTAACAATTGAGTGCCTGAACAATGTTCATATATCAGCTATGGCAGAAGGCAGCTTGTTAATAAGAGAATATCCTTTCCACCCCTTCCACATGACCTTGCAAAGTATTTTCCAGTCAAATAAGTTACTTGAAGCCTTATCTTTTGAGACATTTGAAACAGAAACAGACATAGCTGAGAAAACTGGAGAGGAAAATAGCTTACTGACTATAAGATTTGAGGTTATGTGTAGTGCCAAGTAAGTAAATCCATGACCACATAAACAAAATTATCATTATATCTGTTATGATGCCAAGACAGTTTGCAGTGATATTAGTAGAACTACTGTTTTATTCCCCTGCCTTTTAATTTCTGATTTTTTGTCCATACTCATTTTTTCTCATGTATGCTCTTTTAGTTAGGAATTCTCTAGCTAGCTATGATTTTATACGATAATAATAGGTGGAAACTTTTGTTAATAAGGTCATGTTGTGTTTCACAGTTTGGAAGAACATTTTTTGGTGTTTTACCAGGTTTTTTTTTAAAGTATTTTTCACGAAGTCCTTGAAAAAGTCTGGCCTCGCCCTATCTTCACAGAATGAAGATATTTATTTAGGCTTTATTTAGGAGAGGAAATTTCATCACTGAAATAATGAAAACTAAATAATTTAAACTCAGTTTAAATCCATTAATATATTCTTTAGAAGACAATATCAACTCCAAGTGTTAAATAATGAAACAGGATAGCTCTGGTATATGCTTTATCAAGTAGGATCACACTGAATGAACATTTTTCTCTGACAAGTGATTGCAGAGGCATAGTGTATATACTGCTTCGGGAAAAAAAAGAAAAATAATACCAAAACAAAACAAAAAAGCAAAAAAAACCCCCACCAACCAAACCAAAAAAAAAACCCAGGAAAAAAAAGCAAAACCAGGTATCTGTGCCTGGAAGGGATAAATTCCTTAAGTATCTTCCTAAGTGCCACACTACTGAGAAGGGATGCAAAAGTAAATAATGAGCCATGTAGGGGATGACTCTTAGTGGAGCCTGTAGAAGAGACGCAAAGATCATACTAATTCAGAATTGGGTAGTAGGAAATCATCACAGACTGTTAGACTGTAGCTGAAAGGAATGCTCTTCTACTTAGGATCAATTTCTTAGTTGAAGAAACTAGTGCTCTCAGCTCTCAAGTACTAATAATTTTGCCTCACTTCACAAGAAACAAACTAGAATTGGATCTAACATATGTCCCARAACTTACCAAAGCTTGAAACACTGACAACAATAATGAAAGCAAAAGTGAAGCCCCAAAGCAAAACTTAAAARTCACAAAACATTTGTACAGTGATTAGCTTCTAAGTTTCACTATCAAGGTAATAAAATAATGTTGTCATCCATGAAGCCATTACACAACTTGAAAATGATTTTTTTTTCCTGATCACTTGAGGACTGGGCAGAAGTGTTTTTTTCTTTGTCAAAATATTCTATACACAGTTGAGATATGTAAAGGGCTGCTGGCAATTCCTTTTGATACTCCTTTATTTTGACAATTGTGAAGCCCAGGACGATATGATGTTGCTATTAATGTCAGATGTCTGCTGGAAGAACAGTGAGCTTACAACAACAAAGATTTTCAAATGTACAGATGAAGAAAAAAGCAACAAAGCAGAAACCAAATGCAATAARGACAAGAAAGGAAAGCAGCTTTGATAAAGTATGCAGTCTAAGCTAACTAAAAGCACTAGAAGGTGACCCTACATTTTTTCCCTATTTATTTCTTTTTTTACAGTTGCTATATCATCAAGTAATTTTGAGTAGTGTTGTTTCAAGATCCTAAACAGAAAACAAATTTCTTTCATTCTTTGTACAGCAGCCAAAACAACAATAAAAATAGCAAATTAAAAAATTATACACTTTATTTTTTAAATCTATTGTAGATAAAGAAATAGAGAATTTAAGGTACAATAATGAGTTGCACAGAGATTTATCATAACGAATTTAAGAGATTAATGAAAACTGATATAAATTGCAGAGGTCTTCATTAGGGGAGATGAGCATTAATTTCCTGCTAATGCTGGTATTAAGTTACATTATAAATTCTCAAATACATTTTTTAAAGATTGCTGGTACCATCAACTCTTTAATAGATCCCAGACTTCTTGGATATGTTATTATTATGCTTTAATTGGTTTTCAAAAGCATCCATTGGGCTGACTTG
The DNA here is from genome assembly GCA_014549065.1 of Cardinalis cardinalis. Taxonomy (NCBI): domain Eukaryota; kingdom Metazoa; phylum Chordata; class Aves; order Passeriformes; family Cardinalidae; genus Cardinalis; species Cardinalis cardinalis. Next base: position 953,593 of record JACDOX010000048.1, on the reverse strand, counting down.
GAAAACATAAGTCCTTATCATAATAAAAGCTTTTGTCTMAAGAGCTGTTGAGCCTTGGAGCCTTTCATTGAAACAAAATTTTCAGTACTGCATCTGCTAGGAATAATTTTATGCCRTATTCTGATGCAAGGAAGACAGCARGAACAAATAGCTACAAGAAARMTAAGGAGAGTGAGAAGGGTTATCTCTATTTCTTGCAGCCCATATTAGATCTAGGGTGATGCAGTGCATCTCTCCTTGAATAACTTATAGAGAGGTTAATGTGTTTCTCTCTAAGTGCTTGAGTAGAGACGAGCAAGAGAAGGCATGAGCAGAAGACATTCTGTGTTTGGAGTATTGTGCTGAACATACACTGGCCAAGTGGTTGAACAACCTTCCTAGTCCTCTGCAGCAAGGGGAGTTCTGTCTTCTGGTTGGATGTGATATGGAACCTCTCTAGTAACCATATCAAGGTGAAATAAGCCTGGCGTTTTGGATTGTAGATACAAGTGAAACAATCACATAGGGATATGAGAAAAACTAAAAGTGTAATCCATCAGCCTGAAACTTAATTGAAACTGACGTGGACTTGGGTACAGACATATATTTATGTGAGTGTTCTATTCTGGCCAGCTGTCTGTGAAGGACATTATTATCTTAATTCAAAATATCAATCTAGACTGTTCAAGTTAAGAGATTATTTTCTTAGTACATGGGAGAATGTTGTGGTTTAGGAATGGCACTCCCCAGTTCAGCGCCCTCACCAAGCTTTTCCAAACCAGATGTGGAACACTTGCTCTCACTCCTCCCCTCTACTTTCTCGTTTGGGGGTTGGAGTTGAGAATTGAAGGCACAAAAGTTGAAGTCACAGGTTGAAATAAGAACAATTTTAATTGAAAGAGCAACAGGATAAGAAAATTAACAGAAAAAGCAATTATTCTAATAACAAAACTGGAAAAAAGTGAGAATCTAAGATACTCACCAAGCTCAGRACAGTGAATGAAACAGTGGTGGACGGACCCTATTCCCACCATGCTTCCTTCCCATCTGGAAAGGGACACCTGTCTTCTAGGAAGCAAGAGTCACCTCCCCCAGGCAATAACGTAAGATGATATGGAGCAACATTAGGCTCTTGGCCGTGCCTACACAAATCCAGGCTCTGCCCTCTCATGGCTACTGTGAGAAATTAACTCTGTCCTTGGCCAAAACCAGAACAAAGAAATAAAAAATCATTTGCATTGCAATTCAGATAGAAAATTAAGCAAACAAAAAAACCACACCCACCCATCTTTTTTTAATAATTTATGGGTTGCCATATAAAGTTTCAGAATAACTAGAAATTACAGAATGTTTTTTGGGGAAGAATGTCATAAACTTTCAAGATGGGTTCAAACTCCAGACTCCAAATACCTAACTGTAAATTTCTGAATATAAATTTTTAAGCTTCTGTAACAGATGTAGAGCTTAAATGAATTGTCCCTAAATTGCCTTAGTCTTAAATGCAATTTGACATATCTTGCCTGAGTTTCAGTTGCCAAACTGTGAGAGCAGAGATCAGCTGCAGGTCTAGCCTAATGAAAATGTCTCAAATACCCTAAGGAGTTTCCAATGACATTTGATGCTTATGTATGCTTCTGAGGAACTATCCTCTAATTAACAGTGTAGGGATCTGGTCTCTCAGTTTAAGGTAAATATCTACAGTTTGTCACATGTGTAGCTCTCTGAATCAGTGACTTGCCAGCATTAGCAAACTGGATCCCATGACTAAATTTAGAAGCCTGCAGTCTCAAGCTCTGTCCAAACCCTAACATTTGAATACATTAGTTAATGCAGATGGATCCATAATTAGTAGAAAGGGAATGGTATAATTTATTATCTACTCTAGGCATTTGTAGTGAACCCATTGTACTATTTGTTGCAAAGCCATAGAAAAAAACGACATAAATCAAGTTAGTAACAGTAAAACAAATTTTTCATCATACATGAATATCCCTCACAAAATTGAGGTTCAAGAGAATATAGTACCTATTCCAGAACTGCTTACATAAGGTTTCAGCCATTTGAAAATAAGCAAGTAATTCAGAGACTGGTCACATATTTGGGATTCTATGCTCTGAGTTTAGAGATTAAGGGGAAGAAAACTATACTGGGGAGTTTTATTCAAGTGCAGTGAGTCTCTACTTCAGGTACAGCTATTATTTTTGCTCATGCTTGTTGCCCAGGCAACAGCTTATACAGTGATCACTCTTCACCAGCATAAAGCATTAGCCTAAAACTGTAGAGATTTAGCTTTAGATAGAATAGCATGGAACAGAAAAGAACTATTTCATCTGAAAGGGACATAAAGGATTATCTAGTCCAACTGTGTTCTCAATTCAGGGCTGACCAAGTTAAGGCATGTTATTAAGAGCACTGCTCAAAGGCTTCTTTAAAATGCTTGGGATATCAACCTACTCTCTAGGAAACCTATTCCAGTGCTAGACAACTTCTTGGTAAAAAAATGCTTCCAAATATCCAGTTTGAACCTTCCCTGCTGCAGCTTTAAACCATTCAACATGTTCCATTACTAAGTGCCAGAGAGGAGAGACCAATACCTCCCTCTCCACCAGATCTTCCTCCTTAGGAAGCCATAGCCAGCAATGAGGGTCACCCTAAGCCTCCTTTTCTCCAAACAAGCCCAAAGTCCTCAGCTGCTCCTCACAGGACATTCCTTCCAGCCCTTTCACCAGCTTTGTTGCCCTTCTCTGAATGTATTCAAACACTTTCACATCCTACTTAAATTCTGGTATCCAGAGCTATACAAGAGGTGAGGCTGCACCAGCGTGGAATTCAGCAGGATAATCACCTCTTTTGACTGAGTGGTGATGAAGCATTTGATGCACGCCAAGATGTGATTTGTAATCTGGGTGCCAGGAAACACTGACTCCTAATAAATCTGCTGCTTACCAGTATCCCCAGATCCCCTTCTGGAGGGTTGCTTCACAGCCACTGCTCTAACAATTTATACTCATTCACTGCTGGTTTATACTTCAGCCAGTTCTTCACCCAGTGCACTGTGACCCCACCTGTCTCACAGATGATTGGTGTATCCAGAGGGATAATATCAGAACCCTATAAAATCCATGAAGATTACATCCACTGCCTTTCCTTCATCCCACTAGGAAGGTGACACAGGGATATCAAACTAGTTAAAGAGGGCTTTTCCTTTGTGAACCCACTTTGACCATGACTAATGATGGCATTATTCTTTAAACGCTTTTCAATAGCAGCCTGTGTAACCTTACCCATACTTTTTCCAGGAACTAGGCTAGAGAAACAGATCTGTAGTTAATCCAGGAGATAAAGCTGGGGGAAAGAGGAGGAAGGGAGGTTGTCTGGAGTGGAGATGTTTGCCTCCCCAAGTGATGGTTACTCCTTGTGGACTCCTGCTCTCCTGGAGATGGCTGAACACCTGCCTGTCCAAGGGAAGTGATGAATTAATTCCTTGTTTTGCTTTGGTTTTGTGCATGGCTTTTGCTTTACCTATTAAACTGTCTTTACCTCAACCCRCAGGTTTTGTCACTTTTCTSTTTCCCACATCCCAGCAAAGACCAGGAGTTGGGTGAGAAGGSCATGATCAAGCTGCTATGTGGTCCTTAGTTGCCAGCTGGGATAAAAACACAACACTTTATTTAGAAATTGCTTGCCTAGTCTTTCCACAAGACAGACTAATTTGGAGATACTGCAGTAATCTAAGGCTGCCAATGCATAGTGCTTAGCATTTATTTTGAAAGTATGTATGTAAAAGYCAGGGCCAAAAGATCAGAGAGGAAAATGCGAACACAAAATCAATTTCTATTCTGCAGTCCATTTGAGGATGAAATTAGAAAATTTGGTGCAGAAAGCTCTTTTGGCAAACTGACCTCCTTCAATTTCCCTGATGATACCCATTACATAAGGTTATTTTTTGAGCTTATGTTTTCAACAGTGGGTTTTCCAAAGATGTTCCCAGAGGAAAATTGATTTTTATCTTATCAATTATAATATTTTCAAGGAATCAAGATTCTTCATGGATGTCAGGTCTTTCTGGCTCACTTTGTACAGGAATGATAAGAGACAGCATTGTGAAAAATCTGCCAAAAACTTCTGCGTGAGAGAGAGTTCAGAACTGCACCAACACTATTGAGCAAACAGAAAGAAAGGATCTAGACACTTAATACCTGAGCCAATAACTTCAGACATTTTTTAGCACATACTAAAATAACCAGGGAAATTTCAAAGACATGGGGAGTTTCTGCTATTCAGTACTTTCTTTCTGGAATTCCATGAGGTGTAAAACAAAATTCATAATTATATAATGGAACATAGATCATTTAGGGTTCCAGCACACAGGGAAACACATGCCTGCTGGACAATTTTGTGCAACATAGTTGTCAAGAAAAATGACCATCAATGAAATTGGAAGTTACTACCAGATATCTTCTGTCTTCTGTCTTATTGATAAGAAAAAATGTGGCCATGGAAATAATTTTAGTTTATTTGCTTCCAAAATCCTGAAGTCTTTTCCTGTGATAATTTTAACTAATGTCCATGTTGTTTTATCTGATTGTGTTTTCTCTGTTTAGACACAGGTTTCAAGTACCAGCAAGGAGGGTAGTCCTGTCTGATAAGGAAATTATGAGACAGCTTTTTGGTTTCCCAGTGTTATTGTCCTCAGTATCAATGCCTATGTAGGTGAGAGCTAAGCTGCAAAAGGATCTCTCTCTCTCTCTCTTAATGCAGTAGAACAGTTGGACATCTCAGAAGGATAGAAGAAAAAGAAGGAAAGGGAAAGCTTCTCTTTATGCTCTTCCTGGTGTCACAGAAATAATAATACATAGATGTATAAAATCAGAAGCTGTACTAAAGGCAGTATGATTCCTTATTTCAGWAATGGAATATTTATTCTTTCAATGATTTCTGTAGCAATGCCAAAGGCAAATCACACTTGTCTGAAAAAAAACTGAAGAGAGCAAGATCTGATACATGGGGGACTAGCGAACTCAGGACACAGGTGCCAAAGTACTGAGAAATAATGTGTCTGAAATACAGAATTGATAAGAGATCTGAGGAGAGACAGGAGATCTGTGATTCTTCTGAGGAGCCAAGACACAAACTGGTTTGGGTTTTTTAAGGTCAAACAGTAGTAATGAAGGCCTGTCTGTGAAGTGACTCCAACATTTGTTTTCTTCCCATGATGGCTCTGAAAACCTGACTTTGTTCCCTCAGGTGTGCACAAYTTACTGATCTTTTGTGTGACCTATGAAAATCACACATAGATTTGATGGAGAGCAGGAGAAAACAAACTACTATCTGAGGGTGAGAGTGAAGGCCTAAGTATAATATGATAAATTATGGTAGTCTAATGTTAAAGATCATGGTAACAGCTTTCCCTTTGGGATTCACATGCTAGATGAGAAAAAAGACACAACTGCACGTTAAGGTTTGTGTTTATGTGGTGGTGTGACGCTGGCTGGATGCTAGGTGCCCACCAAAGCTGTTCTATGACTTGTCATCCTCAACTGGACGGGGGAGAAGAAATATAACAAAATGTTAATGGGTTCAGATAAGGACAGGAAGAAATCACTCACTGATTACTGTCAYGGTCAAACCAGCCTCAACCTGGGAAATTAGTTTAATTTATTATCAAAGTAGGATAATGAGAAATAAAAATCATAAAAACAACTTCCCTCCTCCACTCCTTCCTTCTTCACAGGTTAAACATTACTCCCAATTTTCACTATGTCCTCCCACTCAGTGGTGCAGGAGTTTTGGGCACTGCAGTCAGTTCATCATACATCTTTACTGTTCCTTTCTCTTCAGAGTAAGGGCACCTCACACTTCTGTGCTGCTCCAACATGGAATCTCTCCCATGCTGGAAGACAGCCCTCCATGAACTTTTCCACTGGGATGCAATTCTATATGAACTTCTCCAGGTCCTTTTCCATGGGGTGCAGTTCTTCAGGAGCAGACTGCTCCATTGTGGGTCTCCTGCAGTGTCACAGGTTCTGCCAGCAGCAAACCTGCTCCAGCACAAACCTTCCACGTGATCAGAGCTACCTTTGCTCATGAATTTGCTCCATGGTAGGGTCCTGCAGAGACTGAAGCTGGATCTCTGATCCACTATGGACCTCCATGGTCTGCACGAGGACAGCTGCTTTACCATGCTCTTCACCAYGGGCTGCAAGGGGATCTTTGCTCTGGTGCCTGGAGCAACTCCTCACCTCCTGTTTCACTGATCTTGGAGTTTCCAGATTTGTTCCTTTCATATATTCTCACTCTTATCTTTGATTGTTATTGCTGTTGTGCCTTCTGACATCTGTGCCTTCTGACATCTGTTATCCCAGAGGCCTTACTACTGTCCCTGATGGGTTTGTCCTTGGTCAGTAGTGTGTCCATCTTGGAGCCAGCTGGCACTGGCTCTGTTTGACATACGGGAATCTTCTGGCAGCTTCTCACAGAAGCCACCCCTATAGCACACACAGGCATCACTACAACCAAAGTCTCCCTGCAATACAGCTTACATTTCTTTTTCTTTAAGTTCCACTTTTTTTTCTTTTTTTTTTCCCTAATACATTGTGCCACTACTTCAATTTAGGCTAGTTATATTAGAATAACTGGTTTTTTAGGTGATGCAGATACGTTTTATATATGCTGAAAATATCAGCTTTTGTTTAGTGTTAAACTTTATCTATGATGAATTTTTCCCTAAGCTTTGTTGGATTGAAACATTTCTGAAATTTAACTGTATCTCATATTTAAATTACCCAAAGGGAAATTCAATATTAGGCTTGCTTGCAAGGTTTCCTTTATATTTTACTCAATCTAATTTTATAGTCATTTGAATGCTGGCATTCCTACCTACCTAAATGCATTTCCCTTAATATTTGTAATTATGTCATGGATGACATGTTTTATGGATGCATTACCGTACAAGCTCTCCTAGTGAATCCGTTTGCAGTGAATAATGTACTTGAGCATTGTTTTGTGTGCAGTGCTTTTCAAGCACRTAAAAATCTCACTTTCAAAATTTTTCTTCAACTTTTCATTATCTAATATGTTGTTCTCCTTTTTTTGATAATTGTTTGAGTGTAGCATCATTAACAAATAGACCTAGTCTTACTRTTCTAAAAATTATTCTCTCTACTTTCCCTCTTCCAATTTCTAGCACTTCCTTTTGCAAATGAGACCACATTGGTTCAGTTGGCAACACTTTTTATCTATCACACCATGGATGAGATAGTCGAAGACCAAAAAAATTGTGTGTCAGAGTAGAGAATAATATTTCTTTGAAGAAAAAGTACTTGTAACTTAGGATACATAGGCAGATAAAAGAAGATGCAAAAGAAAACCTGTCTCTAAAAAAGGTCTGGGCTCATAGTTTCACAGAGATAGAGCTTTTATACTTTAAGTCACATAACATCTCTCTCACTTGATTCCCTTCCAGTTTGTGACCCTCTACTTTTCTCTCCTGTTGTGATATTTCTGCATAATTTCTTCTATACACAAGGCTCCAACTATTTTAATGTAAATGACTCAGAGTTCTCACTTTTCACTTCTGACCTCTCTCCTCTCTTTAATCCATCATCTACCATCTCCATTTTAACATGGCTCATAATGATGTTCCTATTTTCTTCTAATAATCCTCAGGAGGATTTCTGAATATAGAATTATTCATATGAATAAGGCAATTTTATTTTAACTTTGAACTCTTCTATCTGCATTTTGAATCTCAGAAGGACAAAGTGCAAGACTGTTCCAATCAATGAGTTGTGAAATTGTTCTGTAAGTCATACAGCTCTGTACATTTTCTTTCTTGTTAAATATTTAAAAAGGAAATATGCAAGGCACTATTATATGTAAGTTGCAAAGGACCTTATACTCATTTGATACAGACTTTTGTTACTGCACAAAATCAGGGCATATAATGGTTTAAAGTAATTCATTGAACTTTCTTCAATTTTTGTACTTTTTATCCTCTGTTTCTCACAGAGAGATTTTCAAAATCTCATTTCTCTGACTGATATTATGTAATCTAAATTTATTCACAGACATCTTGCATCTATTTATTTTGTGTCTATATTGTCCTATAGCCTACTTTTTTTCCCTCCAGTGCTAACATTTGAGTCAACACCCTGGTGCAAGTTAGCCAAGGATCTTTAGAAGTGCAGTCTTAGCAGCAGGAGATGCATTACCTGAATTAAATGTACAGAAGTGTAGCATTCATCCTACCTCAGAACCAAATTATAAAAGCAGCCCCAGAAAAGACCCCATGCGTATATTTCTGTGCACTAAATACATGACAAGAAATAGTAAAATATACATATCTGAACATGGTTAATGATTCTGGTTCCCGAGGTCAAGTAATGCAGAGAGATTTGTAGCCACTACCTTGACAGCAGGCTGCTATACCCTGTGATTTCACTTCAGTGGAACATTTGTGACACCTTTTGGTGCTGTACATGTATTTTAACAACTCTTTAGTACTGTACATGCTAGATTTTCAGTTAAGGGAGTCCTYCTACTCCTCAAGGACAATTTTGTATTTGCATTTAAAAGTTACTGAATAAAATTCGTATGGAAAAGTGGAAGAACATACGAGACAAAAGCACTTTTCCATCCTGAGGCAGTCTCTCTGGCACTAGACTACAAAATCAAGCTTCCTTTTGCTTAGTTTCTCTCCTACCCAATAAATGTTTCATTCTTCTCTGCATAATGGTATAACTATRGCAGAGAGTACTTCCTAATGCCTATCTAAATTGGCTTCCAAATTTATTTTAAAATCTGTGAATTCCCTTATGTCATTATATGCTGATTGCACAGCAGAGTTAGAAATCTCTACTAAAGATAAACTGCATCGTCTTTCTTTTTTCAGACATATATATATGAATATGAATTAAAACTTTTCACTATTCATGACTTTCTGCTAAGATGTAACTCTCCACAAGGAAGAGAAAATCTATGGAGAGAAAAGAAATGAAGGATGGTGTGGTAGAAATTAAACCAGCTCATTTTTTGTATGAACGAGGTAATATAATATGTCTCTCCGTCAGTAACCTTTATGATTCACTGCTATTTTTTCAGCTTTTCATAATATCAGATGTGGAACACATGCTATTAAATGTGGTATTCATCTTCACAACAGAATCAATGCCTCAGTCACTTCATTTTATTTGCAGAAACAGAGCTAGTATYCTAGAGTCTAAGAAAGAAGAAAAGACTATATAACAAAACTAAATATTTGTCTTGCAGCTGTGGGAAAACATAGGAAAGAACATAGCTGGTGGAAAACTTTTTACTACAGAATTAGTTGGAAACTTACTGGATAGACTTTGGGTAGTCTATATTCAGAGTGAAGAGCTAAAAAATTGAGAAATTATTAAAAAAAAAAAACAAACCAATTAATTTATAAGGAATTTATGGGCTTTACTGGCATAGTAGTATTAATGAGGACTTGTGTTAGCCCGTGGAAGTGGTATCAGAATGTGGCCATTACACTGAAAGTCAGTGGATTCAGGACACACCAGATTTGCAGAGGTCAATTAATATTGATAAGTAGGTTTCCTAGCTGAATTCTTCATGCCACTGTAAGATATTTATCTTCATCACTACTGAACTTCTTTTCTTTTTTCCTAACAGTAATAGAAATAGTCCACAGTGTCTCTTATAAATGTAGAGACAAATTCAGTTGTCTGTAGGTCATTAAAAAGAAGAAAAGCAACGGTTAACTGTTAATTTGATGTTGAAAAGCAACGTCAAATTACACAGCTCTAAAATAGAATTTAACTTTAAAAAAAAGAAGGTGATAAAAAAAACCTCAACCAAGCAAAGAGAAACTTGTAGCACCAGGTATTTCATTATGACAATTTAACTGCAGGGACAAACACCACGTTGCCTTTTACATCAGACACGCAGAATTATTGTAAGTCCATTTTTCTATAGATCACACTTTCCCCATCTCATCCCAATATAAAAGTGTAGCTTAATAAATATCAGGACTTAAAAAAAAATCTGCACAATCTTACATGAACATTTATATACCTGGGGTTTCACCATGACTTTACTTTTTTTCTAAGTATGTAAATTTTATTTTTAACTGCGGTAAGTAACACTGAGAAAATCATGATATGACTGTGAAAATGATTTGGACATTCTTGGCACTAGAGAATGATTTTTCATGTGATTGCACATGATTTCATTCCATGTCACCTATTAACCTATTGATTAGAACAGCTGGTCCTGATGGAGACATAAATTGCTTTAAGTATCGAGCTTTGTTTCCAAACCATATTATTGGAATATGAACTAAAACAAAGTAACATTAAAATCAGACCTACTCAGTGAAACAGAATGAAGTAAAAAACTGYGCCTGCTATTTTTTACAAAGCTGATTTTTTTCCTTGAATAAGGAGTCTGCTCTTTTGCTCTCAATTGTGGAATAAAGGGTATTTGGGATTTTAGTAGTCTCACTCTCTTTCCGCTGCCATTGAGAAGCTATGGCTTATTTCCTTGATATTCTCCAGTGTTTTCTGCTTGGCTCATGCTTCAGTGACATTGTTCCTGATATATTCCTGTCTCTACTTCCTTATGCTGTACTCCAGAAACTTCCTTCAGCTTAGTACTGTCTTTTATTTCAGGGCTGATGGTTTTTATCAACCTCTTTTTTCCTTTCACAAATTTTTACCAAAAAAATAAAAGAAACTTACAGTTGCAAGACTGTACAGAAACTTTTTTTTTCCTTCTAACACTCAGTTAGACTCTTTCAATACAAAACAATATCCACCTAACCAATATATGTCTTTTGGTACAGTAGAAAAAGATATAGTCATACCTATAGATAAGCAGGAAACAATATTAATAAATCTGACCCATTGTTGAGTCAATGTTTCAACAAAATTGAGATCAGACATGATGGTAATCAATATATGGAGAAATTCTTGAAAGGAACACAAAGTTGTCTTAATTTAATGGCTCCAATGATTAGGRTAGGATAGGATAGGACACAGCAGGACAAGGTAAATAAGTACACTTCCCCTGAATATAATAATGAACATTAAAATACTCCAAGCTTCAAATATATACGCATATATAAGTGTGTGTGTGTGTGTGTGTGTGTGTGTGTATATAAGGTTCTTGCTTTCTTTTTCTCATTCTGCTTTTCATTAAATTTAGGTGAGTAGGATTTAGATGAGTAGGGCATGTTCACCCTTTCCTTTGTACTGTACCAGCTGTCATTCTGTGACTACTACTTGTCTAAAAGTTAGTGTTGGTAAATTTAATATTTCTATGAAGTATGAAAAAGTTCTTACTTGGATTACGTAGCAATACTTTGATTCTATTTTAGTACTAGTACTACTCAGATAATTTTGCATGATTTGCTTGTAGTTTTGTATAATTCTTAATAAAACATTTAAAAGTAATTAACAAAATATAGTCAAATGACAGCATTAATTATTGCAGGAAAACCATAGAATTGTTTGCTCTTTTAATTAAATTCCACTAGTGTGGTTTCAGTACGGTTATAAAAATTGATTTTAGTAAAATTTGCAYAATTGCTTTAGATAAAATGTGTTCATGTAATAAATATATACATAAATGTTTGCTTATGAAACAAATCAGTCAGTTGTCCCAAAAAAAATTCTTTGAAGGTAACTGTCTTTCCAGTAGCTGGACACTTTTCCTCTTATAGATACATTTTTTGCAGGGAATAATTTTTTGAGGGATGCATTTTACCCTAGCTGGATAAAAAACATTAGGAAAACATGATGGTAAATTTATGATTTTCAGCAAAAGGTGTCTCTACTTCCTCATTAATAACACTAAGATAAAGATGYCTCGCAAGCATTCTCTAGTTCTTGGTAAACTCTGAGAGAAAATTAATTTTTTTCTACATAGTCTGATAGTGATATGGAAATAGTTCCGTTTCAGTAAAGCACATCAGGAAAGCTGAAACACACAAATATCTACAGAAGTGTGACATACTATTTCATCTTTCATTTTTAAAAGTGCAAGCAGCATGAAAAAATATCTTCTATTTTGATTGTGAATATTCTGCCTATTTTTCTGAAAGTGTGCAGAGTGTCATTTTCCATATTCTCTTTTGCATTATAAAGATCAATAACCGCTTGCAGTGCCTAGTTTTTTTTAACCAGTGTCTAATTCTGGCAGAGATGTTTCCACTGGTAGGAACATGAGTGTCCTCGTAGATGAAGGAGAGCAGAAGATATTGTCTATCTTGACTTCAATAATGCCTTTGACACTGTTTTCCATGAGATTYTTATATAGGAGAATGGGGATGTATGGGATGGGCGGCAGGACAGTGAGATGAATGAGCACCTCTCCTATGAGAAAAGGCTAAGAGCTGTGTCACAGTTTGCCCTGCCARTGAGAGTGCTTTGGAGGGGGGAATTTATTAATGCATATAAATACCTGAAGAGAAGGTGGAAAGAGAATGCAGCCAGGCCCTTTTCAGTCTTGTTCTGTGACAGGGCTAGAGGCAACAGTCAAAAAGTTAAATATGAGAGGTTCTATCTAAACACAAAAAATTATTTTATTTTTTTTTCCCAGTGAGGATTACCAGGTTCTGCATAGGTTTCACAGAGAGGTTCACAGAAAGTCTCCATACTTGGATTTTCGAAACCCATGTGTAACTGTCCTGGGTTAATGGCTCTAGGTGACCATCCTTGAGCAGAGTGGTTGGACTAGATGACATCCCAAAGTTCCTTCCAACCTCAACTATTCTGCTATTCTGTGGCACTCCATTTTATCACAGACTTCAAAAATAGAACATTTTCTAAGAAGGAAACTAATGCWTGTACATTAAATCTAAATCTATGCAATATTTTTTTTATATTCATGTAGTTGCTACAGCTTCCAATGCATTTGAGAGTATGAACACAGGTTTAAATTAAAAAAAAAAAAGACGGACAAAAAAACCAAGATATATAAATAGCAATTTCTTTTAAAATATCCTTTTTTTTAATTTCACCCACAGTATATCTAATCATGCTAGGACTTCTAAATGCTAATATGCTACAATTACACAAATTATAAACACATAGTGTAACCTTTTTTATGTGAATACCTAAGACAAGCATCACTTTTATTTTATACCTATATGTCTTCATACACATATACATATACATATACATTTTTAAAATATATTTCTTCAAATAAAATATATTTYTTGATAAATTTCCAACTCTCATATAACGGGCATGACTCAAATTAAGTTGCTATTCCATCCATATACTTTTTTCTAGTAGATAAAACAGACACAAACTGCTCAAAACAGTAGAGGTTGCCAAGAAGCCAGTGAGTTTCTTGGTTAAGAATCTGATCCTATCACCTGGCAGAGAGATTGAGTCCCTCATGAAGAGAAMCAGCTCTTGGAGCCATGCTGGGGGAACAACCAAACATTCAATTTAGGAAACCTGGGCATAATTATTCTGTTGGAACTCTACTTATTAAGTATTATCGTTACAGGAGTATAGCGAGCTTTGCTGTTGTTGTTATGCTATGTTTGGTTTGTTATTTTTTTAATCTGTTGGAGATAACTTCAAAACCCATAAATGGTCTAGAGATGCTTAGCTGTGAAATTAAAGATCAACATTTTATTTTTTTACCCCATAGAAGCGAACATGGATAACTATTTAAGAGATAATTTTTAAAACTACTTTACAAGGTCATTTAATGAGTTTTCAAAGATAATTTTAAAAGTTCAATACTGATGATATTAATTAGCCTAGGAACTAATCAGTAATTATTTGATAATATATTTTCAGTCTGTATGTGTATATATATGAAAAAAAATCAATAGATAAAGAAAAGTATAAAATTGTTAAGGCATAGCAAATAAAATGTTTTTAATGTAATTTATTTCTTTCAATTTTGATACTATATCTTACTCACAAATAATATAAACGAATATTCAAAATCTACCTGTTGATTTTGTCTAATCTTTCAAATATTTTCTTCAGCATTATTTTTCAAGGATTTTTGCACGTTATCTGAGATCATAAAAAAATCACAAAACTATTATAAAAAAAAAAGAAGAAGAAACTGAGTGATAGAAAACAAGTTATTTCTGTTTTTTCAGCCATTGTCAGCATAAAATGAAGAAAAATGTTTTGTCATTTGAGTTCCACAAGTGTTATTGGTTAATAATGTAGTATAGGATTTAATTCAAATTTTCTTTTATCCGTACAACTAAAAGCAGTTCTAAATTGGTACAGTAATGTAGAAAAGTATTCAATGGGACACAAGGCAATGTATCATAGAAGCCAAATAAAATGTACATAATTGTACTATTTTTCCTTATTATCTTTAAAATATTATTATGTACTTGTACTTAAAACAGCAGTTCTGTCATTAAACAGAATTTTTTTCTTTATTAATAATGTTTATATATTTTTTACTTATCCAAAATGTGTTCAAAGAATTCCACAGGGATGCATATTTTCAGTTAAGAACTGATATGAAGAAAGGCAATTCTTTTTACAGAAATGCAGAAATCTTTTAAGTGTATGCTTCTTTTCTACAAGATATTCCTTAACCAACAGCTCATTACATTTTTTGAAATATATCTGAACAATCTTTAAATGTCTAGGWAACCAAGGTATTCTGCTTATCAGAAGACTAAAACGCTGCCCCAGAGAAGAGGATTATACATTAACAACATTCCAGAGAAAAGGAAGGACCTTATAGGTAGATTTTATTTCACCATTTTTCTTTCAACCTTGTAATAACTCACTACAACTTTTGATAAAATAATATACAATTAATTCCAATTAAAGTTTGAGTCATAACATCATGAATGTTAATAATTATCTTTTTTTGCAATTTKAAATCCTACAAGAGAACTTCTGTTGTTTAGAAATTATTCTGAGAATCAAAATAGTGTTATTAAACACAGAAATTGTTAATAGCATTGGTTCAAAAAGATTTTTTTTTGCATCAAGCAACAGTAAATTCTTCTTAAAACCAAAAATCCTTTGCTATAATTTAGTCATTCTTAATAATTTTTCAGCCTTAAAAAAAAATAATCACTTCTGAATGTGATTGGCGATCCTATAAAATCACGATAGCAATGATTTTCTTCACAAAGAAYAAAACCCATGGTGTATTTTAAAAAGCAGTATTTTTCTGTCTAGATGTATAATAAGAAAAGAACAACTAGTAATATTATTCAATTACGTTGTCATTTCTATTGTATTCATATTTCATTCGCACTTCCTAGAATAGGAATAATTTCAGATAATTTCAAGGTTGCTTTAAATATATAGCAGCTGGACACAGCCATATAAATGCTACAAGATATTTTTGGCTATTATATGTATTTTAGCTAAGTAAAWTGTTCAAATTTTTTCACATACTTTCAATAGGAATGTTGACTTCAGCAAGCGCACCTCCTGAGGAGAAAGGTAAGTGAAATCACAATCACAGGGAGTCGTTTTACTCAACTCCCACAGATACAAATCTGAAATTTCATATGAAGATCAGAGATTAATTAATTCAAATGAAYGGTACAAATCATTCCTCTGTGTGTTTACTCTTATAGAAGTTCCTTCCRCAAAGAGACTTACCTTCAGGAAATGAAGCAGAGTCAAAGGTTATGAGGATGTAAATCAATAGAGAACCAAAATGAACTGTGAAATCTGTTCAGTTCAATCTTTAAGACTAGATTATAACACTTTATGAGTGGTGTTGACTCACTCTTAGGTATCCTCTCCTTTTCTTAAATTCGTGTTCTACATGGATATAGAGCTACTRCAAAGAGATCATTTATGAGTGAGAAGTGTTCACTCTGTGCAAATTTTCACACTAGGTCATAGCATACAGATTACATGGTTAAGGTAGCAACCTAACTTTTTAGTCTGATAAATGGAGATGGCTACATTCCTCCAGAGAGTGATTATTAGAGAAGAAGCTAGTAGTTTGTCTTTCTGATTTGGTTAGATAAGAAGCCRAAAGTTAGGCTAAATCAATAAATATGTCATATATGCCCGTTATTTGTTCTTTGTTAAGGGTTAAGGCAGCTTCATCATTTTCACAATGAGAAAAAGACAAAAGAGCAAGGCAAGAATCTAAATGCCATAGGAAATACTGGAAAAAAAAAAAAAGCAAGTTTTACTGCCAGATGAAAATACACTAAAGAGTAGGTCCCTGTTCTGACTAAGACTTATGAGCCCTTTGTTTTCGTTCCAACTTAAAATTTCTTTGAAAAGCACTTTCAATGTGCAGAATGGAGAGAGCCTTTCAGCTCAGTGAAATTCTTCAAGCTCTGAAAAGTTTTCTTAAAGTCAGAAGTGTTAAATACCATAAATAAATCTTCATGTATGYTTTATGTTCCATACAAGAAGCTTGAATGTTTCAGTGATTAACCTGTTTTTTTCCTAATTATTCAGCATGCATTTTGCTTAGTTTAAATATTTTTTACAGTTTGATTGGAAAACTTTWACCTAATTTGTATTTATCATCTGTAAGACTCATTAGTAAAAACGAGGCTTCACAAGTGAACTGAAACAAAATATGCACTGATTATTCAGTCTTGTACTTGTTAGAGCAGGTAATATCCCTACTTGGATACAGGTAGCCTGTATATTCAAAACAGCCTAAGATGTTACAGGAACTGCTGACAACAGCAGAAGAAGGGTTGTGGAAGAAACAGGAGTCATGTAGACACAAGTCAGTGGTTTGGATTTTATTTGCTTTTTTGGTTTAAGTTCGGTTTAAGTTTGGTTTAAGTTAAACATGCTTTAAAAGTTTATTCTCCATAAACTGAAATATRGCCTATACAATACATAGAACCAACTCTTCTAGATACACAGAACTTCAGTGAAGGTTTTATGTGACTTTATATACATACTATCAGTATAAATGAAGCTTTGAAATACTTCATGTTCTTCTGTTTTTCTTTAGTAAAGTGTTCCTTTAAAAAAATAGTGYATGAGGTTGTTTTTTTGTTTTCTTTTCCCTAGAAAATAAGGGTGTGCAGSAACAATCTGTCAAAAATATTTATCTTTCTAGGTCTTAAAGGGAAATTGAAGATGTTCACATTCCCTAGCTGGGATAGATTGGTTTGTATTTGGGGTGGCATATCACTACCTGCCATCTCATAGACTCCATGATATGTCATGTAGCCTAGATTATCCAGTCTGCAGGATGATGGGGGAGCAGAAGCCTGCCTCCATATATCTGCCTCTCCTTATCCTTTTTATCCAGTTGGGAAAGATAGAACTAATCATCTTGTCATGAGGAGAAAGGATCAGATGAGTTAGGAATACATAAATATAGGCATATGCATATACATATAGATACAGGCACACATAAATCTGTAAGTATATATGAATATATACAGAGAGCAGAGAATTATTCTACCTGTTTCAATGCACTGAATTTGAGAGCCCAATCATTAGAGACTCTGGAAAATGAGGTAGAAACATTGCTAAAAGAGGTAGTCTACTACAGGAAGAAAATAATGCACCAGTATTCCAATTTATCTGCAAGTATTTTTCTTTTCCTTGTGCTATTTATTTAAATAACATTTAGTTGCAGAGTCTGAAGAAGCAGTACAGTAATAATAATAAAACTCTAAAAGCAGCACTGCAGAGAAGTAGAGGAGGATTATTCTCCAGGGAAGACATTTTACTGTGTGAAAGCAAGTGTAAGAGGCTGTGTTCTACCTATGAGCTCAATCATTGTATATTCTGGCTATATTGAAAGTGGGACACTAAAAACTATACTGCAATCTTTTCTTTCTGTAGTATTTTTCTGAAAGGAGTGGCAGGAATTTCTACTTAAACACTATTTTCTTTAACCAAAATTGTGGTGCACTGATGCCCATAGGGAATACAATGTAAAGATAGTGTTAATGGGTCTCCATCAACTTTTGAAGAATTATTTCAGAATCATCATAAATTCAGTCTTGTAATTCTACAACAGTTCTGTATTATGCTGAAAATTCTCTGACTGAATCAAAATTAATCTMCTGCTGTTATGATTATGTTTTACTAATAAATTATAGTAATTTCAGAGTCCCATTCTTGACTGTTACTACTTCATAAGGAGYAGTGATAGTGTTATCCTACAGCAGCCAGTAAAGACAGATCTGTAAGGAAAGGTGATGTAGAAAGCATTTATAGGTGTGTGGTGGTAATACTACCATTGTTCTAACTAAGAATTGTAAAAGACTTCCCCTGAAAGAGAGGGTGTTACCTGCTCAGTTGAGAAATATGGTCATGCTCCAACTATGACATATGAATTATTGATTTAAGACTTTATTTCTTCTTCACTGTGATRAAAGAAAAATGTCTAATGCATATAGCAAAGCAGTACTAATAGCTCCTTTAGTCACAAGACTGATTCCTCCTATGATCTTTGTCATGTCTATCTTTCATTTTTTATGCCTTTTCCTGGTGTCTGATCATCAGAATTTGGCACCCTTAGACATCCAGAACATTATTCAATTATTATACCATTGGCATCTTTGTGCCAAAAGCAAGTCAGCCAAGCTAATGTTAGG
>JACDOX010000048.1:913405-934888 GCA_014549065.1 Cardinalis cardinalis | reverse complement strand
TTTTTCTTTTGCTCTTTTCTTTGTTTTGTTTCCCCTTGTTTTGTTAGTTTTTGTTTGGTTTTTTTTCCAAGTATATTGATTCATAGTTTGTSCATGCTCATGTTGTTTTTGTGGGCAGATGTCCTTATATTTTTTTCTGACCTTTGTTTTCTCTGGCAGAATGCAGTGTATTCTTTAGCTATAGATTGGGTAGTCTGCTATTTTTATTCCATCCTTTCCTCTGTGTCTTATAGATAAAGGTGATTTGTTGTTACCCTACGTAATCTTAAAACAATATTCGAATACTGCCTCTAGATAGTTAAAACATTTCAGTGTACCAGAAATGTTCTATTCTTCTGTACAAGAAAAATCAAATAGACTCCATCTGTATCAGCAACCTGTTAAGAATTTCCTAAGTGAGACTCCCAGGCTTTTTAAAAGAAAAATCTAACTTCCAAAAGAAACCAGAACACTTCCTTTATTGTAAGAAATGTCTAAAATTACAAAAATCCCTATCCCATGGAGAACTATTGATCCTTAGACCTTGAATCAAGTGTGCATTTATGACTGGGATACAAAACAACTTAATTTCTTAAGCTCCAAAACTGTTCACACTACATATATATATATGTGTGTGTGTGTATGTATGTATATATATCACCAGCTAATTAAAAAAAATAAAACTAACTTACTGCATATTTGCCTTCACATCTTGTTCTTTTTTTTCTTTTTGATTACCTGAATATAGGATTTGTATTTTAATTTCCCTTCCATGACATGTAAACATAACAAATTTTATTGGTAATTAGAATTATAGAGTACAGAAATGCTGCCAAACAATCTGTGTTATCAAAGACTGAATGCTTAGTCTTAATTAGCATGTGGCTGTTAATTGATTTCCCATAAAGGAGAATGACATTCTGATTTTCAAGCATGTACGTTAATACTTKCAAAATTATAAGGGTAGGAAGCAGAATTTGCTACAATTCTAATACCAAGTTTAATGATAATTCTGTCTAAAATATATTGAAATAGTAGTGATGCTAAATATGTGATGAGGAATTTAAAAGATGGTTCTTTCTCTTCTTCCTCCCATATTTAGTAGACCCAAACTAAAGGAACAAATGTCCAGTGAAGTTAATGATATAGAAAAGGCAATTCTTTTGCTTTCAGTGGCTTGCAACATACAGTTTTCTAAACCAACCCCATTTCTTAGTTGCATAGTAAAATTTTGAATACCCCTACTTTGAAGATGGCAATCATGGTTTCCCATSCAGATTTTCCATGAGGAAAAATACTAAATTTATTAAGCCCTGAGGTATCCACATTAACAGTGGRGTGCATTCACATCAGGAGTTAACTCCTTTAAACAAGTCACATGTAGTGCTAGAATATCTCCAAGAGAAAAAAAAATGGTATTAGAAAAATTCCTATGAGGCATGCTCAGCATCAAAAAAACAGGAGATCAGGGCTTGTCTCATGAGCATTCCCATATACATAGACATTCAKGGAGGATCAGTATATTTACAGCCTTATCACCCACAAAATTCTTTTTTGGTAACATATGGCATTTTGTGACTGTCTCCAGCTATGCTCTAAAAGCAGGTTGCTCTGCAGGTAAAACATAATTTTGTGTGTATCCAGTTACAGCATGTGTTTCTGACCAATAAGGACTATGCACATTTTCTAGCACTTGCCTATAACTAAGTTTTCCTCATCTCATCTCCCTTCTTTCTACAAACATGAAACAGGCACTGTCTAAGGGGTTTAAAGGAGTGCCAGCCATGTCTCAGTCAGTTTGCTAGAAGAAGTCAGAGAGAAAACATTTCTATGCAAGTGGCAAAATGATCTTCTAGATAAAAAAGTAATCAAAAGAGGCTGAGTACATCTTAAGTTTATTTGTAATGCAGAGTTGGGGTGTGTGTGCTTTCCAAAGGACTGATTTTTCTAAACTGTTCCATGCAGAAGAGATTACTAAAAAGCAATATATTGATTTTTATATACTTGGAAAGGTTACATGTGAGTTGCACCTTTCTTTCTGGGAAAACAGAATGTGTTTTGTAGACAGGAAAAAAAAAAACTGCAAGAATCTTTGTGGATGCTCCTTTTAAGARTGGCAATGGGAAGCATTTCTTGCTGTTGTTTGCCCCTCCCAGGTCTTTAAACTCATATTCATAAATAATACTTAAGGTGAGAAAAAAATTTTCTATGCAAAGGCCTATAAATAGACTTGACAGCACAAGGGAGTAGCAGAGTCTTTTATGGACTAGCCATGAAGCTCACTTCTTACCCAAGATCTCTATAACTCTTTCTATTTTGCTAAATAAAAGAAGACCAGGATTGAGTCTTTGCCCTGAGGCTATTTGGCAGCAGTTGTCTCACAGTGACACTGTCTAAGGCTGGTTCCCTACACAGCAGAGCTGTCTCTGTGGGGCTACTTGCATTCATCAAAACTAGAAGTAGGACATAAATTAGCAGCTAAAGTTTGTGAACAATCAGAAGTCCTGTGTTTAAGCTCATTCTCCTTGGCAAGGTAAAAATACTCAGTGTCACAGGAGATCAGAACTGTTTGGAGTACATTATGAACTTATGCTCTGCCAAGGAGTGCTGATGTCTTACAACTCATTTATATAAATCCATTGTGCGAGGCACTTGGAGTGCTTCTGTTGGCGGAAACGTTTTTTTGTATCCCTGTTATTTGCAAAATCCACACTATAATCTTTACATCAACCTCTCATCTGCTTCTGTAGACTGAATGTCCACTGCTGTGTAGARCACATTTGCTCTGCTGCTAGAGCACCTCACACAAAGGGAGTCCTGTTCATGCCATCAAACACTGCGCTGTGGAGAACCAAACCAAGACCAGCAGACAATTCAATGATTCACTCCAAGTAGTATTCTTGCTCTAAACCACAACAAAACCCCACTTCTCTTGCCTCCCACATATTCCAGTCACATTCCAATCCATTGTTCAAACACTGAAGTAATGGAAAAGTCCCCGGAAACCTGTACTATGCTCAGCAGCAGTTACACTGTTCCACCTGCAATAATTTAGCTTAAAATCCCTGAACTGAGAAGGCATCTGGTCTCAAGAATGAGGYTGAAGAAATTACGAGAGAGCAGGAGAAAGTGACATCCATGGAGATGCCAAAACTAAGGTGCAATTTAACTAAGACTCACAGACTATGTAAAAAATGGTACTATCTAACATGAGCACTAGGTTGGAAAGGTTGCATGGATTAAAGTAGCTGGTGTTAGGTGGCACGACTCTTTCAATCTTCTCACACTTAGCTTAGCAGTTACTCAGAAAGTTTTGTACCTTCTCTTTAGTCACATTCAGGACAGGTTTAGTCAAATATTTAAGCATGGCATTTGTCAATTTTCTTGACACCCCATCTCTTACTTCTGAAGCTGACAGTTTGCTCTTCTCTTGGTGCCATTCTCAGGCTTTTTTAGATTCTTCTGAGAATCTAGCTTGACTCAAAATTATGGGAAAGGAGCCACTTTCACACAGAATTCTATTCAGAATGAAAATGCTGGTTTACAATCCAGGAGTCAGTGAAGCGGCCATTGATGGAAGGTGGGAGTTAACAGCTCCCTTCCTGCCCCCTACACCAAAAATCTACTGATGGTTGAAGTCATTACATTGTTRTATACACTATTTTTTTTCCAATTTTGCAATTATATTTGAATGTCACACTTTTCTCATGTGGCTAATGGACAATCAGTGAATACATTTACCTAGACTCACTATGTTAACACATTTTTTTCTGTCTAGATTTTCACTTTTATTCATCTAGCTGCAAGGTAGGACTTGATCTTTTTCTCTTATTTGACTGTTTTCCTGAGAGAAACACACATGTCTATGCTATTGTTTCCCCATGCACCATGGGTAGTATAGAAGCAAGCATAAATATTGTAGAAATGTACAATGCTGTTTTATAAGATAAAGAGAAAAAAAAATTGCTTTCTAATTTAAAGATGGTTTACCTCTTTGTGCTTTTGAAAGTTTGCACTGTTTGGCTTCTCAAATGGGATGCAGAGGTAAACTATTACTATTACTAATCTCAAGAAAATCACTCTTTCAATATTCAGTACAAAATATTCAGTACTTTTCAACTATACAACATAGACATATTAAAAATTATCATTATCTAATCAAGGTGCTAAATAGGACCTTCTGTTTCACAGTTTGAGACACACATGTTGCTAATGGATTAATATCTTCTCACMGTTTAGTTTGACTATATTTAATTTATTTGATTTATTAATAATGTTGGGATAATTTACCAGATATGTCTAATTTCCTTAACAGAGACCATGAAGAAATTTGAAAAAGACCACRTTTGAGTGTCTCCAGCCTATATTTTACAAGTCAGAAAATTAATGAAAATGCTGAGGCTGAAGAGTGCTATGGAATAAAGTATAAACTGAAGCAGCCTTATCTGATATAAAAAACCATGCATCTTATTTTATTGGTAGATCAAGTATGTTTTAAAATATAATTCTGAATAAGACCTAACACTATTTAAAGCCAAAACTTTCAGGGACTCACAAGAAAAGGGAAAATTGGAATGGTGACAAGTAGTAAACAATAATGAAAGCTAACTCATGACCTAGTTAGGACATGAACCACTGAATATGAAAGCAGTCCACATAACAAGTCTAGTAGTGATGAGGAATTTATAGTCTCCTATAAGTGTCTGTTTGTAGTTCCTTGCTTTAGTTGGAAAATACATATGGCTCTGAAGCTATTTGCATAGACATAGAAAATTCCTCCTGAAATACTTTCTATTAGATTAGCTGCATAAGTTTTTTATTCTTTTCTTATAAGTCAGAATGCTTCATATCATTCAAGGTCCTTGTCTAAACTCTTCCATCTATCCATCAGCTTTTACCCTAATTCGCCTTACAATATATATTTTTTTTGTCCTACAAAAAGAACTCAGCAATACAATTTTTTGTTGTCTTCTGTTAAATGAACAATGGAAATTCCATCAATGSCCCTGTTGGAAAAATCAACTTTAAMAACAGTTCAAATTACATGAGATTAATTTAATCCTCTGTGAAAAAAGCATTTCCTTTTTTATCTTTGTTATTTCTTATGTTTCATTTTGTTCAATGTGTCCCTTTTCATTATGTRAGAAAAGGAATAGATGTCTTAGAGAAGGACTTTAAAAGTTATATTGTAAAACTTCAGTCTTCATTCACTCAGTATTTATATATATTTTRTCTTATTCTTTCTCATTTCTCAAATCCATTACGTAAATAAACTCTGGACAGTCATTTCAGGCATGCTTAGAGAAAACATAGGGAGGCATTCTGGGGTTTGGTTTGGGGGTTTTTATGTGGTTKTTCTTGCTTGTTTTGGTGTCGGGTGGTTTTGGTCTGTTTTTTTGTCAAT
Organism: Cardinalis cardinalis; assembly: GCA_014549065.1. Classification (NCBI taxonomy): domain Eukaryota; kingdom Metazoa; phylum Chordata; class Aves; order Passeriformes; family Cardinalidae; genus Cardinalis; species Cardinalis cardinalis. The sequence continues at coordinate 929,505 of JACDOX010000048.1, read as the reverse complement.
AGTGAGACGCCTTTGTGGGATGTTTCAATTTTTGTGTACACCTGAAAATACCTTCAATTTCCATCCTATATGATTACCAGGTGGCTTTCTTTCAGATAAATGTAAGTCCAGTTTACCTCAGTGCTTGAAGTTAGGAATGAAGCATTTTCTGACCTTTTGAATAATCATGASTAGATCTCCCTAGACATCCTTTCCTTCTCCAAGATGATCTGAGTTTTATTGAGTTTATTATTATTTATTCTGATGAAAGTGAAATTGCAATCCTCCTCTTAGAGATTCAGCTGTTTGTGAATCATGACCTAGTTTTGATATAGCACAGCATTATAACCTTGGCTCAGACATCTGGGAAAACTGCTAAACTGTGAGAAAACACCTAAACTGGAGCCATGCAAGATAAGAAAATGTAAAATTGCAAGCTGTGGTGACACTGTTGAAGTGTGTATACTTAAGCAGCTGAAGAGGTAACAAACTAACATGAAAAAAAATCAAAAATTTATAGGAAAAAACAGAAAATCAGAAGATGGAAACTCAGCAACACTGAGGATTATCCCMTTTCAAAGAGTAATAGGGCCTGACCCTTCCCAGCCTGACTGACAACTGCTTGGCCAGCAAAAACTCAATGGATGTGTTACAGAGATGGTGAACACTTAATACTCAGCCCAACAGCTTGCTCATCTTAGCTATTTGCTGCGTGTATTAGTCAATAATTACCTTCCTCTGCTTTCAAGCACGTATATCTTTCTTGCTGAATCTCTACTCAAGGTAGGAGGTTTGTGAATGGAAAATTCTCAAGATAGAGATTCAAAAGTTAGCTTTGAATATAAATGTTTGCAACAAAATGTGGAGTTTTTCTCACCAATTTTCAGCAGTCRTTTATGTACACAGAGGCAGCAGAATGTTTTCCACATTATTCTCCATTGAAACGTGGATTTGTTTGTAACTATGACTCATGTCATAGTTATATGAGCAGCTCTTCTGTTGTATTATCACAATGAMCTTTAGCTCATTATGAAAAAAATTGCAAGACAGCCCAGAATTCTGGTTTTAGAGATTTTTGAGGTACATAAAGGCAGATGTAAGCATTGAATTAGATTTATAAACTTTTGAAAATAAAAATGAGTGTGTGAGAAAATGTCATATCCATTATCCTTATAATGATCAAATTGAAATTCCGTTTAAACTCACACTTATAGCAATTTTTCCCCACTCTACATTTTTTGTTACTTTAAAAACAGTCTGGTTTAACCCCAGTCATCAACTAAGCACTGCATAGTGACTTGCTCACTCCACGCTCCAGCAGGATGAGGTGAAGGGAACTGGAAGGGTCAAAATGAGAAAAATTGGTTGAGTGAAGAACAGTTTTATAATTCAAATTTTAAAAAAGAATAATAACACTATTAATAATAATAACAAGTGTGGTAAATTGTAATGAAAAGGAAAATAGCCTAGTGAAAGAAATAAAACCCAAGAAAGACAAGTAATGTAAATGCAAACAATGATACACAACCAAACAAATAATGYACATCTCGTGTTTGAGCAACAGCCTCCAGACCTGCTCCTCATCTAATGCTGGTCATGATGTCACGGGGTACACATGATCCCTTTGTTCAGCTGRGGTCACTTGTCCCATCTATCCTCTCTCTCATCTYCTTGTGTACCCCCACCTTGCTCACTGTTCCAGCAGGTTGAAAAKATCAGCCCTTGTCTCTGTGTAAGCCCTGCTCAGCAACAATGGAAATATCCCTGTGTTATCAACACCATTTCTAGTACAAACCCAAAACACAGACCCATACGAGCTACTGTGATGAAAATCAACTCTGCCTTTGCCAAACCCAGCATATTCTCCACCACTGATTCTACCTCATTTTCATCCTGCTCAATAACCACCACACCACTTCTCAGCCCTTAGTCTATGGGCCACCCCTGTGAAATTTCAATAAAATGTCCATAAATCGTAGAATCATAAAATCATAGAATCATAGAGAGACAGAGGTCTAAGCTTCATCCATCTTCTCAGGAAGCAGGACAGAGAGAAAAGTCAAAGTTTAAACTTTCACCTTCATTCTGTTAATCTTTCAAAGATTGGGAGGATTTATAAGAATTCTGTATTTTCTGCTTCAAGTCTTTCTCCATGTATACAGTATCCAACTCAGGTCTCTTAATGGAAGAGTATTGTCTTACAAAATAGTTTGTATTTTGTCTTACTGGCTCGAGTTACTCAGTACTATTTCTGCAGTTCATAAACATGTCAAGCATTTGTTAGGTATTGCATTTTTCAGTGGATGAGACAAAACCATTTCAGATGAAACCTGTAGAATATTATTGAAATTCTTCACTCTCACTAAAAAAAAATTGACTGGATAGAGAGCTTTTTGGGTTTCTTCATTGTAAATGAATGACTAGAATTACATATTTTAAAAGGAAATGTCTATCCTGACACATACCTCTGGGGGGGGAAAAAACCCCACAAAACACCTAAATACACAAAGAAAAAATACCCCCTCAAACATTTCTAGACATTTAGTGATTGTGACTGAATAAAATTAACATTAAACCCCAAAAATTTATATGGCTACAAGAAACAATTCTTGCTTGTCTTAGAATTTGTTTATGGATGTTGCATGACATCAAAAATGTGACAGTTCAATGCTTATGTTATATATTTTTGATCTGTACAAATATTTTTAAAAGGTGGTTTTGGCAMTGAGGATGTTGGCATAACTAATTTTTTGCAAACTGAAAAGCTAAATGAAAAAAAAAGCAACGAACAAGATGATGAAAATCTGGCAATTACAGAAGACACTGAGTGTCAGGACAGCCTTGGAGGTTTTTAAAGTACTAGTAGTTTGTAATGGAATGAGGCAAAATTGATTTCAATTTTTTGCCCAAATTAAGCGAATGTTATTATTAAAATGGAGTATTTTTTTAATTTAATGTTACAGACTCAATCAGGTGGAAAAGACCTCTAAGATCATCAAGCCCAAACTATTACYGAACACCACTATGTCAATAAGACCATGCTTTCCACAAATATCTCCAGAGAAAGTGACTCCCTGATTATAGGGATAGCCCATTCCACTACCTGCAAAGAAATTTTTCCTGATGTCCAACCTAAACCTAGTGCACTTTATGACTGTGTCTTTTTGTCCTATTGCTGATTGCCTGGGAGAAGAGGCCAAAYCCCACCTGGTTACAACCTCCTTTCAGGTAGTTGTGGAGAGGGATAATGAGGGAGATTTCTCCCTGAAGCCTCCTTTTCCCCAGACTAAACAACACCATCTCCCTCAGGCACTCCTCATAGGCCATGCACTCCAGACCCATCAGCAGCTTCACTGCCCTTCTCTGGACACACTCCAGCCCTCAATGTYCCTCCTGAACTGAGTGGCCCAGAAATGAACAAAGATTCAAGGTGTGGCCTCATTAGCGCCAAGTACAGAGGAAGAATCACCTGACTGGTCCTGTTGGCCATACTATTTCTGTTACAAACCAGGATGCCTTTGACCTTCTTGTTCTGGGCATGCTGCTGGCTTAATAATTTTTTTTAATTATTATTATCTAATTGTAGAAAAATAATTAAGTTATTTAAAAGGGACTATTAATTGTGAAAAGCAATTCAATAGTAAATTTTCCAACATTAGGTAGAAGCAAGGGTACCTTCCTAAATTTTTTTAAAATATATTTAAGATACTAAGTCTTTCTGATGTTTTTATTTGTGCAATCTTTTGGGATGTACTGTTTTTTGGTCAAAGAAAATCATTAAACAGGACAAAATTGTGAGAAAAATTTATGTAAAGTATACCTTATTCTGACTGTGATATTCTATGCTCAGATAACCRTAGGATAATCACTGCTTTCTATCCTAGTTGCAGATTGGTTCAATCAGAATACATAAATGGATGATGGGCTGAAAAAAGGCTACATTAGTGAAAACATACATGCAGGCATAGGCAGGAGCAGTGTGAAGAGAAGAATAACTCATATATTTTGAAAGTCTTTCTGCTCCCCTAGTATACAAATGTCTTATGATTTATYTCTAGATTTCACTGACACAAAGCCAGTATATTAGTGCAAGTCAGYGGTCCCTAGATCACCACGATTTTAGCTATTGCCTTGTTATTAAATTAGTCTTTGGGATCTGAAGGTATTTATGATTTATTGCGAATTGATTAACACAAAAGTGTTCAGTAGTAATTTCGTACATTAATGTTCTGCACCTTAATTCTCCTGATAATTAACACTTTCTTCTGCAGGGGTGTGTGTGGGAAAAATCAAGTTGATTTCAATGTCTAGTGTAATTTTTTTTTTTTTTTTGAGAACCCATGAGAGAAATTAAAGCATTACTGAAACACTGAAAAAAAAATTAAATTATTTTCCTTCATTTGTAGCTAAAGGGTACAAAAGAATACAGTTGATAAATTGGGCAATTCTAGCTGAGAGAATCTAGCTTTTAGGATCCTGAAACAATAATGCTTAAGAATTCAGTGTTTCTTGACTGAACAAAGCCCATGAAACTGTGAATATCTAAAATTCATTTTGACCTGGAAGGGGATTTTTAAGCGCAAAATTTTGAAATATTCTATTGGGGACAAAACCTCTCCAAAGGAAAACAAGAAGAAAGAAGTAGGAAGTGTCAGTTCTGCCTTTTTTAAGGAAGGCTACAAGCAAAACTCAGAGCTACGGATGTTTCTACTGWGACTGAGGCATCTGGATCATCCACTCCTCAGATGTAAGCTAGAAGAAGATTATGTGAACTCAAAGGATCAGAGCACTCAGCTATGGTTGTGGCAGAGCCAGTGTAAGGTTCTGCTTCTCCTGTAGCTGGTTGGGAATTGGGAATATTCAGCATCTCAAAGGAATGCTTTGATTGACCTGTGTCCAAACTCTTGTATCAAGTCTTTGCTAAGAATTATTACATTTGCCRGAGAGAGAATATACAGATAGAGCTTAGGAGATGGAATATCCAGCTTTATGTAAAATATTTACTTTACTGAATATTTATTGAAGATCTTTTTAAAATTATTTTGTCTGTTATAGAGATTCTGAGGGTATGTTTATGCCATTTAGCAAGAGAAATCTAGGGAGTGAGCTAGAATGCTGTGATTGCTGACACGGCATAGTTGTTAGCTTGCTTTCTGAGCTTCTTTGGGCCACTGAGACACTCCTGTTAGGAAAAGGACAATCTGAAAAGACTTGTGAACACAAGATAATCTCTGCTATTTATCCTTGAAGCCAGGGATACGTCYTTACCTCTCTCTTATCTAGCAACATAAAACATACTGCTCAGGGTCCTTTTTCTAGATAAGAGAGAACATATTTTAGCTGCTGRAATATACAAGCATAGTCTTGTTCTCTGGCCCATGGAAAGTTAAGATGTTTCAACAAGGCAGCATAAAAGAGAACAATCTTCTGGTTCTCTGGCTATAATCAATTTTATAAGCTTCTGGCTAAAGCACCAACTTAAAAGATGTTGGGTCAGACTTTCATTTTCAGATTGAGTGACTGAGCAGTGTCATCCTTCAGCCTGAGTGAGTGGAGTACTTGCTGAGTTACTGAACAAAAGGGACACACAATGCACCAGGTCACTGTGTCTTCTGCAATATTGAACACTGCAGTGATTTCAGTCAAATAACTATTGGGCTGGGGTTTGTGATTAACATAAGCAGAAGGTGACCTAGATTTTACRACCCTGAATGGTTTGAGAAGAAACTTAATGTCTTTCTGAGAAACCATGCTGATGTATAGGGAGCTTAGTAGGTCCTGCAGAAAATGTAGGATATTTTGATGGTCATACTTCCTTTCATGGACTCTGATACCTCAGCGGGTAGTCAGTAACTGGTATACATTCAGAGAAACTTTCAGGGAYTTTAACATACACTGATGTTTAAAAAATATCTATTATGTATATAATTTTATTAATTTGAAGATTTTATCCTGAAAAAAATATTATTTTAGTATTTTGCACAGAGCAGGAAGCAAGAAAACCTTTAAAAATATCCCTGTCACAGCATGACTCTTTTATACCTGGAATGTGTGAACTCACATTTACCTGTTTGATATACGGTTTTGCCTAAATAAATGTTTCTATTAAATAGCAAAGCTTATGAACTCATTGTGAGAACACTTTGTATTAAAAAAATAACGTCATGAATAAATACAGTAATTATAAATCTACCTCCATATGTGAGACTGAAGTTAAAATCCTTTTCATAATACTGATTTATCCATTTGTACTAGTTTCCAATCACAAGACCACTCAAGAATGACATGGTTTTTTGATTACTTCAGATTTGTTAATTTAATGGCTATACAGTACAATTTTTATTTATGTCCTAAATTTTGTCATATAAGTATAAAATAATTGAATTTCAATGGGCTTTGATCTAATATTTTGATGAACCTCTTCTTCAAAGTTTGCCAAAAGGTTCCACATGASAACAAAATATGTTTGATGAAAAACGAAAAATGAAGAAGAGAGAAAGAATTTGTTTASTTTTGTGGCAGTTTCAAGACTGAASTCCAAGAACATGTCACATTTATAACAGTATATGCTTTCCACACAGAAGAAAAAAAAAATCTCTATAAAGTGAACAAACAAACAGTCTCAAGGTTAAAAAGAAAGCAAGTGCTTAGAATCAGGATGKTTTGGCTTTGTTTAGTTTTTTTCATTTGCTTCTTTTTTTGTGAATTACATAAAATGTGTTGGTTATCTGTGTTTGGTGAAATCCTCTCCTGGTTTCTATCTCTTTCACATAAATGTACTGTTTCCTTGCATAAATCCCCTTGACATTTGGAATCATTCTCTCTTTTAACACTAAGAGAACATTGTGCACGGCACTGAGAATTACAAAATCTAAATTCCTCAGAAAGGAGAGAAAAAAGTCTACATTTTGACATAGTGTTTAATAATTTTAACATGTACTCCATGTTATCAAACCAAAGGGAATTTGATGATATCTGAATTTTGACAAAGTTTCCTTAATTAACAAACTTGGATGATGCTGTGACTGTGGGGCAGACCAGTGTTTATCATTTAGGTCTGTAATCTATTGAATCTAAATTTGTGCTCTGTGGAGTGGTAATATGGGTTATTTACAAGATGCTGTTAGGGCCACTGTAMTCTCATCAGGGACACATCAGAAAATTCAGCTCCTCAAGCAGAGAAAAACATGGGGAAGTTGTTAGTGGCTGCAACCTTAAATTATGCATGATTGTTGACAGCTCATAGTGTGAAAAAATGCTGTAATGCTCCTTTATAGATTTTCATTTTTTTCCTAACCCTCCACTCTATCTATGCTGTTGAGTGTGACACAGAGATCAAGTTGTAGAATGCCCAGAGTTTAAGTTGCTTTGCTTCATTTAGCTTTTTAGAAGCTGTGTATTTATTTTGCCATACTTTATAACCTTACTTATGCTGCTGCTATGTACAAATACTCTTTGTGCATGTTTAGCACAGCAGGAGATACAGTTTTACATAATTTCACTGTCACCAAGCATCTATCAAAGAAGAATTTATTGTGCTGTCTACTTTACAGCCATTCCAGAAGAGTTAACTAGTCTTTCAATAGGAGTAGATGGAAAAAGGACAGATTAGGAAAGTGGTTGTGATTAATTACTTTTACTACTTTAGATATTGGAAGGTTGCAGACCTTAGTTCATGTTACTCTGACAAGGTTAAAGAAAAAATTACACAGGAAAGCTGCCCAGAAATTGTCAGAATCCAAAAGTCATCCTTGTCAAATATGCCAAACAGATTCTACAGAGCTCTTCTCTGCAAACTCCATTGCTGTTCAGAAAAAGTAGGAAACAAGGTCTGCAACATAAAAGAATCCAGTAATCAAAGCTATTTTTTCCATCTGTTCCAAGTGAATGAAGWTGAGGCTATTATAAATACAACTCTGATGCATAAAAATCATATAGGTTTCAGATAGATAGAGAGGTTGTGTTTATTTTTAATAAATCAGATGTAAATCATACCAGATACAGTGTTCCAATTTATGTTAAAAGAAAAGACAAAAACAAATAAAAAAATAAACCACCTAGCCACATTTAAAATAGAGTTTACTGCATAATACATCAAAATCATAGAATGACAGGATGTCTTGGTTTAGAAGGGGTRTTTTAGAGCACCTAGTTCCAACCCCCCTGCCATGGACAGGTTCACGTTCCACTAGACTAATTTGCTCAAAACCCCATTGAACCTGACAATTAATACTTCCAGAGAGTGTGCATCCACAATTTCTATGGGAAACCCATTCCAGTGCCTCATCATCCTCACAAYAGAGAATTTCTTACTAATATCCGATCTAAACTTACCCTGTTTCAGTTCAAACATGTTGCTCCTTGTGATGTCACTACACACCTGTGTAAGAAGTCTCTCCAGCTTTCCTGTAGTTCCCCTTCAGGTGCTGGAAGGCTGCTACAAGGTCTCCTCAGAGTGTTCTCTTCTCCAGGCTGAACAACCCCAACTATCTCAGCCTGTCTTCAAAGAAGAGGCRCCCCTGACTTGTGCCCCTATTCATGCTGCTCTTCTGGGCTCACTCCAGCAGGACCACATCCTTCTTACATTTGGAGTCACAGAGTTGGGTGCAGTACTCCAGGCAGGGTCTCACTAGAGTGGAGTAGAAGGGCAGAATCACTGGCCAGAGATACAGCTGGCCTTCTGAGGTGTGAGTACACACTGGTGGATCATGTTGAGCTTCTCATCCACCAACACCACCAAATCCTTCTCCCCAGTGCTTCTTTCAATCCTTTCTCTGCTCAGCTTGTATTTATACTTGGGATTGTCCTGACCCAGATGAATTTCGTTATGTTGCACTTCATGAGGTTCACACTGGCCCATCTCTTAAGCCTTTGGAGGTCCCTCTTGATGGCATCCCCTTCCTTCAGTGTGTTGACTGCACCTCACTGTTTGGTGCCTCTGTCAGGCTTGCTGAAGGTGAACTCAGTTCCACTTTCCATGTCATTGGGACAGAGTCAGATGCTTTGCACAAGTGCTGATAATTGATGTGTGTAAGATTCTATCAYACTTCCCTCTGCAGGACTTGAAAAACCAATGTGAAGGTATTTCAATAATGTCAATACTAATTATGCATATAAAACCTACATATTGCTTTGAAATATATTTCTAATTTGACTAATCTTTTGGGTTTACTGTTCAGAAAAGCTTTTAAATTTTTTTTCTCCTTAAGTTATCATAAAATCAGCACATAAAGAAGAATGTTAGAGCAGGTTGCACAATGAATGAAATTAAGTGTACGGTTTTGCATTTGGGTAAAAACATTCCTTAGTCATTTTCAAAGATTTAATTTATAATGTAAAGTGCAAATATGACCAGTTGTCAGTTCTTCTATGAGTATAAATATTATTAAGCCATGTCTAGGATGATTAATGTATTGTTGAACTAAATCTACTGGGAGTCAAACTTCAAAAAAAAATAAGGCATAATTACAGATTTCCAGCCCTCAGTATGCTCCCAGAATGCAGGTCATTTTAAGGTATGCTCAAACTGAGGCAGCAAAAGTGTCTAGTCATTAATACGAAACTTTTAAAAAGCCCTCACTTTTCTATCTAAAAATTTAATGTGTGTAATTTATATTTTCTGTCAGTATTACTACAAAAATATGCATGATCAAATACAAGTTCTTTCTTTTTTTTTTTTTCCTTTTTTTGTTTTCATTCTTAGTTATTTTTTTCTTTGGAACCTTAGTTTACCCATACCTTCTGAGGATAAGATTCAAGAGTAAACTTTTAAGGCAAACAGTGCTTGTGATCCAGCTCTATTATCAATATATGATGATATATTCAGTTTAATATATAAAACTTCAGTTTTCATTGGGCTACTAAGCTAAGTGTGCTTACGCTATGCTACAACTCAATTTATATTGATTTATCTGACTGATACTCCCTCACTAAGTGAGAAATATTTAAAATAAGAGGACAAAAATTAGTTAAACACCATTGCAAATTAATAAGCAGGAAAATAATTTGTATTATCATTGCTTTCTGAAAACAAAGGTATGCAACCATTTTGGCTTTTTAAAACAAGAAATAAATTATATCTAATAATGATCAGCTCAACATAAGAAATGTATTGCTGATGGGATTCCGAAATAAATTTTGCAGACTAAAACCTAACTTGAGCATTCTTCTTCTTCATATCTGACACCTTSTGTTATTCTGTGTTTTTTGGCCTCTAACAAAGGAAAAAAGACCTTTATTTCATTACTCTGCACTGAAATYAACTCATAAAATAATAAAATATAAATATAACCATATAAATGTTTGGTGAGTTTTATATTTGAAAAAAAATATGAGTTCTAGAAGAACCGAACAATTCAAAATAAATGAAATAATGATAAAACAAAAGTTCCATTATTTAATTCTGATGTATCCCTGAGGCTTGTCCCAGAAGGTGAACCCAAGAGGTATATTTATCATCAGACTGAGATCTGGGTTTACCGTTCAAATGTCAGAAAAATGATTTTTTAATAACTAGAATCCTAAAATCACCAGTGGGGAAGGCTGTTTATTTCAGCTGCAGTGAAGCTTTTGTTCTCTGCCAGTTCCTGAAATAATTATTTGAAAATCATCTCCATAATAGATGAGAATTTTCTATTTTTGGAAAACAACCACTGCTTATAACAGTTGTGGAATCCTTACATGCATGAAGAGTGCTAGTTAGAAATATAGTAGAACAAAGATGTATGCAGAATCTTTTTTTATATATTCTGTATTGTGTGTTTCCATCACAGCACAGATTTATTTTTCACATTTTAAATAACTGCCTAACATAGAATGCATTCTGGAAGGGGAAAAAAGTCAGATTACTTAATTCAGCATCTCTTATGCACTCAGGCTAAGAGATACTGCCTACACAATGCTGAAATTTGAGATTGCATTTTGTCCAACCAGACAATACACAGTCATCTATTAAAAATAGTTTGTCCCTTTGAAGTGAAACACAGTACAGCAAGAAATGGTAACAATCCGTGGTCCTCAGGGAGACCTATTGCAATAYCAATGGGAAAGACAGCCTATGTAAAAGGCTTCCAAGGCACTAAATATTTTACGGAGTGCAATTTGAGTTCAAAAGGTAAGGAGTAATGCTGGCAAATCCTCTGACATGCCTCCCTGAAATTCTCAGTTCATTCAAGGTATGCAGCTGATGGAAGACTACTAATACTGTACCACGATTCAAAAAACCAGTGAGCTYGTATAAATGTAAACTTGTTAATCTGACACTGGACCTGGAGATAGTAATATAAAACATTGATTCAAAGTCTTTTGGTTTAGAATTAAATGAGAGTAATATGCTTGATGACAGTCAGAACTGTGACAAAAAAGTTTGATTTTCTTTTTATGAGAGTATAAATTTAGCTCACAAATGTAACGTTTGTTCAGTATTTGATGTCTTCCTGCAAAACCTTTGATTAAAAACAMCTGTACACACACACAGACCTGGCATAGCACAATATAAATAAAATGTGCTCTAGATGCCTAATTAACATCTCAAATCCCACTATTAGTGGGATCTTGATTGAAGGGGGTGTTTTTGGCAGGGTTGAATAGAATTCGCTATTAAGTCCTATGAAATACAATATTTSCTCTGGGAATAATCTAGGAAAAAAAAGTTACAATTGCTAAAACATAAGTATGATATAAAGATAGAGGAAATGATCTTAAACTAGAATTTTAATCATAGACATCAAAGTGATCTAATGAGTTCATTTCATGTTGCCTCTTCAGTAGGCTGGCTGGTGATGCAGTGGAGAAAAGTTACAAGGCTTATCATACAGAAGGCAGGAAGCAGCCTTTGAAAATGGGGCCATAACCTTGAATGATATTCAGTATTTACAGCAGATAATTAATTTATTCTTACCTCCCTCTATGACTTAAAGTTAGAAAAGATTCATAAAAATTTTGACCCTAAAACTAAGTGTAATATGTGTTTTTGTGGGAAAAATTCAAACTTCAACTATGATCTTTGATCTAAAGAAGAGGCTACATCACAAACTGTTGAGTCAAGGGTAAACTTACATATACTTAGAGAAAAAGCATGTCAGAAATATTTTAGAGTGGAATCTTAATTTTTTGAGATCATGAAATATCTCTCACTTAGTGACTTCAGAACAGTGGGGAAATAATCACAGTGAATATAAGAGTTTATGTCATAGATCTGATTTTAGARGATGATCTAAACCAGAATTTCGACATTATGTTTTGAATTCAATAATATGCTACATCAGAAATAAAATATAAATTCAATCTTAAATAAATACGAAGGATGTGAAAGAGAAGAAATAATAGTAACAAGCAGGACTAAAGAAAATCTGTTTTTAAGATTGGAAGACTGAGATACTCTTGGTGGAGTAGCAACTGTTGATATCTATCCCTAATTACTTTTGCTTGAGTGTCGATGGAAAAGAGTTAGCAAAGTGTTGTAAATTTTCRTCATTGCACACTTCTTAGTTATTGTATGATGAATACCAGTGGATTGGAAAAAAGCATAAGGAAAAAACAGTGAACAAACAAACTAAAAAAACAAGGCAATGAGCTGAGGAATTTTRCCTCTGTAGAACCTAAAAGAATATATTTTTTCATGTGTATTCTCAGTAAATACTCAGCAGGAGGTACACTTGTATTGCCTGGGAGATTAACAAGGTGATGCAATGTAGCTTTTCTTGACTAGCTTCCACAATTCTTTGGAATGTTATATTTTACAATATTTTTCTCTTAAGGGTAAAAACATTTGAAAATGGTCATGAAATAACCTGTGTAGGAACAGAATGACATCCTATTACCACTGTTATAGAGAAAGGGGAGTTAACTGGTATCAGMTAAAAATATTTTTTCCATAGATACAGTGGTATCTATGTGCCAAGAGTGAAGATGTAAAGGCACATTTGTCTTAAACTGTCTTTAAAAAAAGTGTTACATGACAAAGTTCTGGATTATTTCAGCRTAAGTACAGTGCAACTAACCCACGTCAGATACTTTAATGTTCCTTCTTATTAACAAAACCCACTAAAAGGCTAATTAAGACTAMATATGTAAATCTATTCAAATTATTATAAAGTTTAAACGAAATAAATATTAAAATTGCTATTTTTGCTGAAAAAAACATCAACTTGCATGGAATTTCATTGTCTTTAGATGAATATTTGGCTACCAGTCTCAAATTTCTTTCGTCAGYGAACAGAAGGAGGCAACATTCGAAAATTCATAGTATTTTTGTAACTTGCTTTTCCAGGAAGAAAGACCTCTGTGGATGTCAAGCATCCAAAGAACTTTAAGGCTAAGTCTGGACATTCAGAGCTCTGCTTAACATGAGRCAGTCAATAACTCCATCTTGACAGTCAGTAACTCCTACTTGATTTATAAATACTGATTCCCATCCTCTGCTCACCTCCCATATTGTGCCATCAAAAATGTTTAGATTATGCTTATTCTTTCCACTTTAAAATGGCTTGAATTGCGCTGTGGAGATGTGGATTTGCCTTCAATGTCTGGAAAAGAAAGCAGAAGTGATTACCTTAATTTGAAAGTGCCTGCTTTTCAATACTCACATGAAAGCAAATTAATCCCATCAATAGGAAACTACTTTGTCCTGTATGTGGTTACTCCAGGAAGCATCATGGTTTTTGGAAGCAAAGGTGTTTTTTGTTCATTGGAAAGCTARGAAAAAATTCCTGAAGTCAGTATCTGGGATTTGTAGCAGAACAAACAGGCAGAAAGAAAGACAGCAAGCTAATAATATTCATCCTGTCATTTTATTTTAGAAACAGCACAGAGCAATCTAAAGTAGAGTTCATCTCCATGTCACCTACAGGAACAGTTATAACTTAGGCATTTATTGGGAGACATTAAGTTGTTTGATTGCTCTGTAAAGATTGACTATGAAGGAGATAGTGCTTCATTGTTATTTTAACAGAGGCATTCAAAACGAAGTTACAAAGACTTTTTGCTGTAGTGTAATTCATTGCTTCCTGTTCTAAGTTGTGTATATGCAGAAAGAAGAACACATTCTTTTCATTTCTTTAAAATCATTCTCGGAATGAGTTATGACTTTTTTTTTTATAATCTGGGASAAATCACTCAGTTCTTTCAAATGTTTGGTTTTGGTCTCAGAGTAACAAAYGTCTTGCATTATTCCCCTTCCTCTTTTATGGATAAGTTCATTACATCCCATATTCTCGAGGCTCATAACCCATATGAATCAAAGACCCAGCTCCAATCTCTGTGCTGAAATGAACCAGGAGTATAGATTTTCTCCTATTATTTTTCCATTACAGACAATGAGGACTATTTTTAGGTTTTATGATGTCAGCTATTTTGTTGTTTGGTGATTTTTTTTTTTTTTATCCACAGCATGCACATTTCTCTGTCATGTCCATCTTGTCACTCATTGTAACCTACAAATCCTACTCTGAAAAACTATTACCTAAACACATTTTTCCCCATAATATTCCATTGATTTTAACCACCCTTTCAAACCTTTACTTCCCTCTGTTGAATTTCTTTCCATTTTTCAGCAGATTAATAGTCTTTCATGGCTGCTTGGAATTTAAATCTTTTCCTTCAAGCACAGTTTTAATCTCTCCATTTGTACAGAAATTTGAAGRCCCAAGAAGAATCCAATATAGAAATGGAATATGTTGTGGGAAAAAAAAAATCTGTTCTCTACTTTTCTAAGCTGAACTAGGATTAAAAATCAACTAAAGAGTATCAAAGCAATTGTTTCCTGTGACAATGGAAAGGGAATAAGCACGTTTTGAAATCACACGAGATCCCCAAAATGTACATGGCTTGAAAATATTATTCTAGCTMTTAAGTATGAAGGTTTTCTGAAAAAACATTAGTCATTCAATTAAATTCAAAATKAGTTCTCAAAATCAAAACTAGTAGAAAAATAGTCACAGAGAACTTTCTCTGCAAATGTGGGTTATTCTATACCAGGGCATTTGTGATTCTTAGGAAATTTCACCTGCTGTCATAATTTTTACAGTAATGCAATAAATCACTGAAATACAGGCACTGAAGTACAGGGAGTTTAATTTATAACTGAACATCTTTGCAATTCTCATAATCAAGAAAAATTTTATGGATGATTCTTTCTGCTGGGGTAGCATTTACCTGCAAAGCAACTCTCACAACAACAATGGAAAAGAATATTAGCAATTGAAAACTGATGAAGTGAAAGGAATAACTTAAATCCAGAGTGGAGACATGGACTCTGATGTTTAGGAATGTGTTATAGTGCAATATGGTACACATATATATTAAGATTATTTAATTCTTTATTGATTTTAATATTTTAAGAGTTGTTGAAGACTGAGATTCTGGTCAAATGTGCATTTATGGCTAGAGATTATTAGCTCTGTACTTTCTGGTCTGAGCAATTAAGAGAGATCTCTCACTTCGGAAGTGACCTGTCAAGCTGATTTAGATGTTGGCATCAAAATCTATTTATGAGAACTGAAGTGACTGTTACAAGCAGTGAAGATCTTGTTTCAGTAAATGTGGTCTGTGGAGTTTTCTGGACATCATTCAGTTGCTTGCACAAAGACAACTACTTACATCTGATATTTCATTAAGTATCTAGGTCATCTTCATGAAGCTGGTTCATATAGGCTGTCTTTGTCTTTCTGGAATGGGGAATCCTGGGCTGGGGTACTAGATGAATCACATGACACATCTAAATTTGGACACTAAACTATTCTCTAAACCTCACTGGCTCTACCTCCATGGTCTACAATGTACACATGTAACTTGTTACCACCATTGCACTGTGATAAAACCTAATCCGTATGTTTCGGTTCTAACTGGACAGTGATAGTAAGGGAGTAGTCTGCACAGCCCATCCACTTGTCACAGAACTAGAGCTCAGTGCCAAACTTTTCAACCAATAGAGAGAATTTAAATGGAACTGTTATATTTTCCCCACATTTGTAAAGTACCAAAATTAACGAGATGCATTTTAAGGTCTTCTGACTAGAGATACTTCACAATTTTCCTGTTAGACTATCTGTTTCTTTGAACTGTGAGAGCATAAAAAGTATAACATTTTTAAAAACTGTAGGAATGAGACTGATGCTGATTAA
>JACDOX010000048.1:898509-912894 GCA_014549065.1 Cardinalis cardinalis | reverse complement strand
GAGCAGAAATTTTCCATGTGATTTTGCCTCACATAGATTGCCCAGGAATATTTTTCTACTGAACTATTGTGTATATTATTGTGTGGAAATACACAACACAGTTGCATGCTTCAAAACACTGTTCCTATATGAGAAGCCACCACGATGGAACTTGAGATAAAAAGAACAGGGCAGACCATCTACAGCTAGATATGCATGTTTGTGGACTTGAAAATATGCCTTTTGATGAAAGAATGAGTAACTAAAATGCCATAAACAGAATGCTAAGAGGYATGTTTTCCATAGGTTATGATAATTTTAACAGTACAAAATGTCAACTCTGATTTTAAAAGAACACTTCACCCAGTAGATTGAAAAAAATGAGACACTGAAGTTAGCAATGTTCAAATTGGAAATCAGATGTTTTTCTTTATTTGGGATTTTTTTTTTACATCAGCTCAGTAAAAGGCCAATAGGTTTCCACCAATTTTCCATCAAATTTTGCCCTTAAAGCGGTGACTTGCATTTTTCAACAGGCTGGCCTGAATAATCTGAATTGTACATTCTTCTCCTAAAATAAAGGAGCAGAAATCTGGAAATTCTTGACATTAGCTGCTATGCAAAGTTTCCTCACACCTGTAAATGAAAAGCATCTTCTTTTAAGGCACCAGAGAGAAACAGACGTTTACACATTTCTAGTTCATTTTCATAAAACAACTAGAGCTCAGTAAGTTTAACTACTGTTTCCAGGTCATATTCAATAACTATTTTTTCTTTTAAATATCATATCATTTTATTTTCCTGTGAAAGATTTGCTCATGTCAAAACTTTATTAAAAGCAAAATTGTCAGTGCTGCACAATATTCATGTCTTGCATCAGCCACAAATTTTTTACCTTTAGAGCAGCAAAGAGATTGTTCCACTATCTCTATTTGGACAATCTTTCAGCAGACCTCAGGTATGTATTTTACCTCTAATTTTAAAGTACTTGTTTAGATTTTCACTGGATTAATTCTCTGTGCATGAACAGGCTGCTCATTTCCGCTAAGTTCTTGAAGTTCTTAAACTTTAAATGCTTGATGAAGAAACATTCATTTTATTGACTTTATTCCATCTTCAACTTTTCACCATGATGACTTTTTAATATGTCTGTTAGGAACTATTTACAATAAATAGGAATTCACATACGCACACACACATATAAAAACCACCACCCTTCCCCTGTAATCACATACCACACACTGCTATAATCAAAGACAAACTCAATTTGGGCAATTTGTTWTAAATAGCTTTTTTGCAATTAATGCCTGTAGGGTATTTTTAAGTCCTGTGTAATAACAAAGCCATCAGAAGTACCTTTGCCTACTCATAGCTATCAGCAGAAAGTTAGATAAATCAGTAAAATAAAGGTTTCTAGTCTATTAAAGTGCAATCAGATTTGCCAGAGAGGTTTAGACAGTTCATAATCACCTCTTTCTAAAAAGTTGATAATATGCTGATATAATTTGCAGTATTTGATTAATAGAAATGGAGAGACAGACAGACACATTGCTCTCTTCATGGGAGTTTCACTCTTTCAGGATTGCTAAGAAGCTTTATGCCATAGAGAAATATATAYAGAAAATGTCTAGGATCTATTACCAATAGTCTTCAAGGTCACAATTCTTATCCTCATCTTCATCATCATTATCATTATCTAAAAGGTGACATTTCAGAAAACAACTATTTCCAACTTGGTAGAAAAATTAGGTCACTCAGGCAGTTGATTTTATGCTACTCTATATTGCAACCCTACATGCATGTAAATTCTTATTTTGTGGCAAATGTTATATAGAACATATCATTAGCATTTTTTTTAATGTCTGTGGTTATTATCAGTTAAATCCTCGTTTTGGTATAATAAATATCTGTTTACATTTTTATTAGTTTTTGTTTTGAAACAACTGACAAAAATTGACACAGCTATGTACATACTTAATTTGGAGGTAAGTAGGATTACATAATTTACATACACAGTCTCTTGACCATCCCCATTTAAAATGGGTAGAAAAATGCATATTTATTATTGATTTCTAAACAACCTGGCTAAGGTCCAACTAAGATTACTAAGATTGTATAAAAGTTGAAATTCTTTGCTACTCTGAGACTGGCACTTCTTGTGTTGAGGAATAAGTACCATCCATTTAAAGAGGTGTTGGAYTGACATTATGGAATAAATCAGGATAGATCTGAAACATCCTTATTGGATTGGTTTGCTTGTCTGTTAGTTTTTTACTTTARGAATTATTGACAAAATAATGGCAACTGGGATCCAGGATGAAAATCTGGGASTTCTTTCATTGAGCTGAAGTTCTTTATCCCTAGGCTATAGAGTCACACTAGCAAAGGAGAGACAAGTTCAGCCAATTTCTTTGTTTTTTCCCCTCCTTTTACAATACATATGTTCCATTCTCCYTCTCTTTCTGTGTTTCTCTTCAATTTCAGTGAATGTAAATTAGCAAAATCCTTATAGATATTAAAGATAMGAATAGTGGCAATTACATTAACAAAGAGAACTTGCTTTGACAGACCACAGGCTAAGGGAACTTGGATTTCTGCAGAGGGCTCTTCGGTTTCAGGATCCTAGTAAGAGACAGTTTGGTGGAAATAACTAGTGTCTTCTTAAACATTGTATTTAATTTATTTTCCCCTCAAGAAAATATCCAATTTTTGTTCTTGACAGCTATCAGGCAAACTTCTTTCACTCTCYTTCTTTTCAGTTTTGGGGTAGGTAGGGTGATTGAGGACAATTTATTTCAAAGTCCTATATCATCAGAAAGGTAGTTTTATTCTGGGCACTCTAGCTAAAGTAAGAGGTTTAGCATTTGTCAGGAACTGAGAGAGTTGTGAAACAGTGTTTGTTGCTGAGAGTARAAGTTACTGGTGGCTTTTAAATACCAAGACCAAGGCACAAATCTTGATAATTGTAAAAAAAAAAATTAAATTGCAGCTTCGTG
The DNA here is from genome assembly GCA_014549065.1 of Cardinalis cardinalis. NCBI lineage: Eukaryota > Metazoa > Chordata > Aves > Passeriformes > Cardinalidae > Cardinalis > Cardinalis cardinalis. The sequence goes on along the minus strand of JACDOX010000048.1, from coordinate 909,919 downwards.
AAAACAACATTTACTAAATGTAATTTTTAAAATGAATAAATGAATTTTAACATATAAAAACTTCATATAAAAGCTATATATTAACTATAATTTTATACTTTTTTCTCTTTTAGGAAAAGTTCTTCTTTATTTGTAAAACTTCTTATTTATTCCTTCAACAAATTTTAAGTTTGGTGKGGAAATTTGTCTGGCATGTCTTCCAGAGAGCAAACTACTGAGCAGTTATTATCAAGATACAAGTGTGCTTGATAACACAATCAAAAATCTCCATAATTCATGCTTCTCTCTTTATCTAGGAAGATATAACGATAATATGCAGTWGGTAAGTAAATTACAGAAAATTGTCTGTTTAAATCTTCATACATATTTAAAAGATAGAGATTCCTTTGCTGATAAGCCAAGCTCTGCATCAGTCTTTTTTTTTTTTTTGCATATTACTATGATCCTGATATTTCTGGAATGTTRTTAACCTTGTTCTTCCCAATTCCCTTAATAACAAACAAGGCTATGAATGCTTTCAGTTGTTCTGCCATTCTTATCATATACAGGAGGGCTTTATAATTAACCAGAGTAGACCAGATTATAAACTACAGTCATTTGACTTAGTGGGTATTGAAAGAGATATCAGCATCACTTTGTAGATAAGTTCACGATCTTGCAGGATATGATTTAAAAAAAAACCTCTTGTAACCAGAGGTATTAATACACTAAGAACACTTTTCTGACATATTTTAGGTTACATAAATAACATCAAGAGTAAATTCCCTCCCAATGATTTCCAAAGGAAAGAAGTTAATGTTTATTGCACCCTAATTATTTGTATTTATTCTAAAATAATAGTCCAGTTTATTAGAGTTTTTGAAGAACTTTTAAAAATAAAAGTTTAAATTTTAAAAAATTATGTTGCTTCTACAATATAAAAATACACCAGTATTGTCCCTTTTCTTCTCCAAGATATACCAGGCTGCTTTCAAGGCCAGAAGCTGATCATTGCTTTAAAAAAGTCTAAATTATAGAATAACATATGCTGAAAATATTATGTTTTAACTTTATAAATGCCAAACATCAAATGTTTAAGTCTTATCCCTGGCAAGGTGCAGCTGTATTCCCATACCACTTTTYTAAAGATTTCTTTGGTTATATATAAATAGTGAAATACCAGGTAAAAATTTCTCCCTGACGATCTGAAGAAGCAGCAGTGTTGGTTTCGCTAGAATTCGTGGGCATAGACTAAAATATATTCAGCTGTATTATCTTACATAAGAAGTATTTTATCAATATGTGTAAGATCTATGTATGTTGCATACTGATCTGAATCTGCTGGGGAAAAAGAAAAAAAGGAAGACAAACTAAGAAAAAAAATCCCTATTTGACAATATGTAATAAAAAAACCCCACAGCAAACAAAACAAGCAGTTCAGAGAAGAGATACGAAATTTGTATGGCATGACAAATAGAATTCTCAAGAGTTAGTGCTACACAACCTTTTCAAAATCCCTACGCATCAGATTTCCACAGTTGTAATATTAACATCAATTCTCTTGGGTTCTAAGTGAATAAAAGTTGTTATTCAAATGTCTTTGCTTCATTAACTGCTATTGTTTTCATAGCATTATTGTTCTTTATAGGGCTCCACAGTATTTGAATTKCAGCATTATATGCTGGAACTGTGGGAAATTAATATATTTTCTGAATGAGCACAGAAAATAATATTTTCCTTGCGTAGGACATCTCCTAGAAACCTCAGAAAAGAAAAAATAGCATGGAAAAGAATTTTCCCTAGAAAATATATTCAGTCCTGAATTTATGCTACCAGACATTTACATGAAAGCAATGATACTAGGAAAAAAAAAAAGAAATAAAATAAATGTTGCATTTTTAGTCAGGTGCTGAATAGATTTAGGAGAATTTCAACAATGTCTGCATTCTGTATCAATTTCCATAATTAGTCTGTCAMTGAATTGCTGCAGTTATTAAAGATCTATTAGAATATGGAGGTATTCTAACAACTTTGTCAGACGGTTTTTTCTATGTGTAAATTCTTTTAATGTGTGAAATTAATTGAAGTATCTGAATCATCAATCAAACCCCTCATCAACATTGTAATCAACAGAGAAGTATCTGACATGACAAATTGGGTTAATTGTCAACTGCACATCAGGAAAATTAAATTATTAATAAAAAAATAATTTAGCCTTTTTCAGAAGCATTTTTAAAGGTTAAAAACAGAGTAGACCTTTTAAAATAAGTAAGAAGGAACACCTGAGGTGTTGCTTGTGATCATTGCACAGAAGYATCTAAGAACAAACCATTTTGTAATCATTGAAATATCTCAAGAAAATATTTGGTTTTATCACATCTATGAGGATCATGAGCAAATTAGCTATTTATCAAATTTCAATAGAAAAGTATATTTGAGTTTAAAATATTATAATATATTTAAATTCATAAATAGTCATCCTTCTTAATGATTTAGCCACCACATGATAGATATTAACCTGTATATAAATTTCATTCAATCAATAAATACAGATTTTACTGAATTCAGTTTAAAAAATACTGTTATAACTACATTTATTAAGGCTTCACAATTACATGAAATTATTTTCTCAAAACAGTTAAGTACTTTCACATATATGAAGAATAAGGTTTGCTAGTCTTTTCTTTGCCAGTCATTTCTAGTGTCAAATTTTATCTATTAGAGAAAATTCGAATTCTTAGTTTACATTTTCTGAAAGGCCAGTTTTTCATCTTCCACAGGTTTGTTGCTTGTACGCTCTTATAATTCTTAAAACTGACAGGCTACCAAGAAAAGTGAATACCTAAGCACCAAATTGACTCTGTAGGCAGACATGTAGATCCTACCACAGGTCTGTATTTTTGAACCACTCCTTTAATGTTGTTTAAAGTAGGAATCCAGGAATCCTATCCACACCACTGAGATTTTGGCATACAGAATCCCTGTAATAATTTTATTAATTTATTTCTCTGATTATGCCAACACCACGACTTTGTCTAATAGGCTAGGAAWGCCAAAAACTTCACACGTTACACGGTGGACTATTTTTGTTGYTACTTTTTACGCATTATAAGGCTTTAATTGAAATCATCCTTGAAAGACTGATACAGAATGACATTGAATATTGGTCAGCTTKACCAATCTAGCCCACTATTCTGCTCCTGACACTGCAGATGGTGAGATGACCTTGGGAAAGTATGCGAGCTTGGCTATGTTCTCCAATCCTTATTCTTGGTACTTATGTCTTCAAAACCTGTGTAACTTGTGCCTACTTCTCCTTCTAAGTGTTTTGAATATATCAGCCTTATTTCTTAGTCCTGTTCAGACTGGCACAAATGTTCAGAGTATGGTTATCACATGCTGACAGCATTTACTTCAGCCTAGAATAGAGCTCCCAAACCTATTGATTTTAAAATATCATTTGTCAAAACTGTTATTCTTAAAAAAAAACAAACAAAAAAACCCCATGCTTAAAATGTTGAGAAAGGGAACTGACTTTTTATTTTATGTGTAAATATAACTTGATTATTTCTCTTATTCATTTCTTGRCAATCTATTTGCAATACAATCATATTCAATAATGATCCTTACATATGCAGTCCAATTATCCACCTAGTAATTTCCATGAATCATGCAGTTAAAATTGTTGTACACAGACTGTATAATACCTAAAGTTTCCCTTTATCTTATGTTTATCCCTTCCACAACCGTCTCTAAAAGTCAGTGGATTCAGATCAATGCATTCAGTCATTMGTATCCAGAACTGTCCTCTGGGAGGAGTTAGAAGGTGAAGGCAGTAATTTTTTACTTCCCCATTCTCACGCCCACCAAAAAATTTTTCATTGGTGTTGTTACAAAATCTTCTTGGGCACTCTTTTACTCACAAGTTAATTGTTTACCTACTAATTGATTTTATTAGACTGCTGCCACATATGGTTGAGCCCTTCCACTGCAGAATCAAGACCAAGTGGAAGCAAAATGACACATTGCTATCCAATAGGAAATATGATACTGCAGGATCAGTGTTATTTGAAGGACACARCCTTCTTGATCCTCTCTGACCTTCTTCAGAAATTTTTGCAGTCACAGCTTAAAAACGATCCACAGTCAAGACCTTGAYAAGACCAGGGGACTAAATTGCTAAGTCATTCAAAAGGTAGTGGACTCTACGGATTACTAGAAACACTGTATTTTCTTGSCTGCACAGTCTGGTGGTTAATCTCCCTTTCTCATGGGTGCTAAGGCCTGTTCAGTGTTGTCCACATTTTACAGGAWTTCAGCTGAACTGTAGACAACATACCATCACCTTTTTACAATGTCCTAGTGTGTAGCAGTGACAAAGAGAAAACCACATTTTCAGTAATATTATAGTAAGAATATTAGTCAAGAAAACAAAGGGAAGCGATTTCCTTTTTTTTTTTTATTTAATTCTCTTAAATTCCAAATTCATTAATCAAAAGTTCAGGGCTTTTATCAGAACAGAAACAAAAGTTCCTTTCACCTAATGAGAGTAGTGCTCCTTGAGTGAACTATGAAGTGAAAATCCTCATTTTCATTCTTTCCCAATGTAAAATAAAAAAATCCACAACTTTTATCTTGGAGTCTGGAGTGGATGTTTATATGACCAGTAATAGAGGGAAAGTGAAGGCAAAGTCTGTGGTAGCACCATAGACTAGATAAATGYGAAAAAAATGTAAACACAGAGACTGAAGGTAGATGTCAGAGATCAGACAGCTACAGAAGCTGCACTGGGTAGCRCAACAGACCTTTTGGTCCCAGTACGGTGAAAGCTGAGGAAGAGATAAACTCAAGGCAAAAACAGAAATGAAGATATCACATCTGGTGGCTCTGACCCTCTTATGCTGACGAAGGAAGGCCCAACAAGGACTTTGCTGGCAAAAGAGAAAGCTAAAAGGACATTACTAGTGTAAGAGGATTAATCAGAAGACTGTGTTTCTAAAGAGGACCAGGACAAAGAGGTCTGAGTGGAAAATTTTATATGAACATARTTACCTGTAAATACTGGTAAACTGTGTAATAAACTGGCTTTGCTTTGCTGGCATAAGTGGGGTCAGTGTCAATCAATCCTCGCAGGTRTATTGTATTAAAGACTTGGAAAAATACAGGCAGTGCAAAGAAATACCTATGGATGGGATAGGCAGCTTAAGGCGGTGTAAGTGAAGTGTCTGAGAGCACCTAAATTTAGCCTAAAAAGGGGTTAGCTGAGGGGGCAGAAGGTGATTTAGACTGGAGGTCATTAGAATTACATTCTTAAGAAACATGTGAAAGAATACAAAAAYAATGCTGCCAGGCTTTTGGAACTCCATCACAGTTCTTGCAGCATCCCAAACTGAAGAAAGAAGTTTAAAAATGCTAGAATCTTAAGATGTGTGGCATCACTGAAGATACTGCAGCAAACATTATGAACTGTGGATAAAGTATGCTGGTTTAGAGTTGGTAAACAGTTGGCAAACAGTTTTTTCTATATTGAGGCTGCTCCATATACACCTTTTGCTACTACTGGTCACGTTTTTTGCTCAGCCTGGAGAAGAAAAGACTGAGTGGAGACCTCATTGCTGTTACAACTCCCTCCTGAGGGGAAGAAGAGGAGCAGACACTGATCCCTTCTCTGTGGTGATCAATGATTGGACCCAAGGGAATGGCATCAAATTGTGTTAGGGGAGGTTTAGGTTGGATTTTAGAAAAAGATTCTTCTCCCAGAAGGTGTTTGAGAACTGGAACAGGGTCTCCAGGCAAGCGATCGCAGCACCAGCCCTGACAGTTCAAGAAGCTTTTGGGAAATGCTCTCAGGGACATGCTGTAACTCTTGGGGATTGCCTCGTGCAGGGCCAGGARTTGGACTTTGATGATACTTACTGGTCCCTTCTAACACAAGATATTCTATGATTCTACTCTCCTTTGCTTTTCCAGCGTGGAAGGTAATAGCCCCATGAAATAGTTAAATAGTAGATATCTCCATGCCACTTTCCTATGATTGCCCTTTTGGTAAATTTTCCACTCTTGAAAGCTCAATCAATCAAGCTGTTTTGCATTTCTCACATTTCCAACAGACAATGTGATGCATTTACATTAGGATTCATTCCTGTTGCTTGTTTCCTTCTCTAGCATTATACTCTGTAATTTTGGCCTGGAGCTACAGAAAARTAGACAAAGCCATGTGCTTGCTTAAATTCATTGGTTTCTGCCTGATGCAGTGTGAATGCTGTRAGTTATCTTCTTGATAGCCTGTCCAAGCTGCTGATTTCATTCCACAAAGATATCTTAGCAATAAGTTCTTAGATGCTAGACTCTCACCAAACTGATGAACCCAGGTTAGGTATCGGTGCCATGCAGTCACACCATGTCACATACCTATAACAAAGAAAGAAATGTTCAGATAGCAAATTTAAGAAACTTCTGTGTTCCCAAGGAAGTGGGGAAGACTGAGTGCATTTCAAGGAGTGTGGAAGTATGGGACATTTTACAGTTACCTTTTTAACTTGTAATCAACTTCTTTATCTGATGCTGCTGATACTGGAGACAGGAGCAATGACCTGTGTTTGCTGTCCTAGAGATATAAGCTTGTGTTCCATCAGTCATTGGAAGGGACTGTTGCATTTTCTAATGCAGGGTGCCCTTATGTGTCATATGTGTCAGTCTTGTTCTTTAGGAAAAATTAGTGACTTCCAGGGAATTTTGTAGATGGAATAGCTACAWTTGCAATGAAAGGATAACCTCCATGAAGAACCAAGGGAGACGTGCATACCAGTATTTTTAATGTTTTGACCTTTCAATATCATGAGACTACCATGAAGCTGAACCATTCTGAGTCAATGAGCCTGACATTTGTAACGTTTTCCATTATGTGAATGGAAGAACAAAATGTCCTTGGGTAAATGAATCACTGTTAAAAATAGCCACCTACAGTGGGAGATAAGTGTCATTTGGACACCTGCTTTAACGAATGAGCTTCAATTTCAAGTGCCCTAATCACTAGATGAGAATCAAGGTCTCTTTTTCTGTGATTTAATATGAAGACTCCTACTTGGATGTTCAGTGGCTCAGCTTCAAAGAAAAAGGTGATGGGCAAAGACAATCAGAATGCATCACTGCTTGGTGATTAAGTCATCTTTTCAAATGAGAGGAGTGCAAATTCACTCTTTTGCAAGCAGCGGGAGAACTGGAATGCCTGCCGACAGATGACAGCTGTATGAACATCAGTGTTTACAGATGTATGAACATCAGCGTTTACMAAATTATGCCATGTTGGAAAACAGAGGGATTAAGATGTCAGTGGAATGGACCCTACATAAATAAAATGTTAGAAAGATTTACATAGTTTAAAGCATTTCTTTAACTGAATGCTTAAAGTAATTTAATGTTATTCTTTTAATATATAGGTAATATCAGTATAGCTAACCATACTTATAATAGCTTTTTCAAATGCTTATTATAATGCCAGTTCTTCCTGAATAAATGTTTTTACAAAAAGAAAAAGTCACCAGGAAGATTATGACTATGAAAACCTTGTTAGATACAGTTGGAAAATCATTCAGTGTGTTTCAGACTCTTGTTTACACATTAAAATAGCTTGCATTTTCTAGTGTTTGAAAAGGAATCTGCTTGTAGTTCATACAAAATAGCTTTTTTAATGTTATTATAATTGCAGAAGAAATCACAGCACATGAAAAATTCAAAAGAACTCTTTAGAAAGTCAAGAACACAGGGATTAAAATGTCTTCTTGTAGCGCTTTTCTTTCAACAAGAAATAATTTTATTAGTACTGTGAAGTAATAAACATCTTTAATAGGGAAAAAAGGCAAAAAAACAGAAATCCCCACAAGCCTTTTCAGAAGAAAATTATTTCAATCTTTCAATGCTTGATGGCCCACTATTGGCGTTCATCTTGCTTAGAAGTATTATATTTATGTGATTGACTCAGAGCTTAGCAGGTCTCCTGTACAGGTCTCCTATACCCTTATTCATGGGGAAACTGAAACTCATCAGAATACTATTTGAGAAACAAAAGAAAATTATTTGTCTCTTCTTAACATGGCAAAGAAAATCTTTTCTTATAATATAGAATATTCATGTATGTTTGTCTATGTGTACATCTAAAATGTCTGTGGCTTCAAATAAGCTTTAAATTGGGCATTTGAATAATAGAAAAGTGCATTGGATGTTTTCAGAGGCAGGTATACAACAATAATAAGCTAACTCCATAATAATGCATGTACATCTTTTAAAACAAAGTCAAACTTTTCAGGACTGTGGAGGTCAATGCATAAGAACTAGATACACATCTGGAGTAAAATGAAGCATCATTGATTTCCCACCTCCTGTACATTTCCAAAATGGTTTAGAAATTTTTATTCATGTTGAGTTATTGAATATGACTCAACATGAGTTATTTTACTTCATTCAAATTCATCACAACATAAGAAAGACATTAAGCTGTTAGAGAGCATCCAAAGGAGGGCACAAGGATGGAGAAGGACCTCGAGGGAAAGCCGTATGAGGAGCAGCTGAGGTCAGTTGGTCTGTTCAGCCTGGAGAAGAGGAGACTGAGGGGAGACCTCATTGCCGTCTCCAACTTGGGGCAGGCACTGATCTGTTCTCTGTGGTGACCAGTGACAGGAATGAGGGAATGGCCTGAAGCTGTGTCAGGGGAGGCTTAGGCTTCATATTTGAAAAAGATTCTTCACACAGAGGGTTCCTGGGCACTGAAATGGGCTCTCAGGGAAGTGATCACAGAACAAGCTTGACAGAGTTCAAGAACATTCATCTGAAGCATTTTTCTTGACTAGGCAAGTTCAATATTTAGAGCAGAGGGTACTCAAAAAAGGCATTTCTAATTTTAAAATACAAATTAAAAATATAAAATTGTGTCTTAATGGGGTTATTTCAAAGTAAAATTTTGCAAATATTTTATTTTAAAAACTGCTAATCTTGGCAAAACTGGGTCATTGCCTTGTTTCCTATGAATCTGAAGAGAAATCTGCCATTTCACCAATACATGACTGAGGGAACTCAGCCTAAAAAAATGCATCAAAGAATAAAGTTGCTTTTAGGTAAATTGTGAGCAGCTGGTTTTACTGAATAAATGTCAATGTTCATAATTCTGAAAATTAGTAGCTTGGAATATAGCCACTTGATCTGTGCCCTTCAARCAAGGTACTTTTCATGAACCACTATATTAAAAGAGAAGAAATAAATTTTCTTGAAAGCATGGTCCTTACTCCTGTGCACCAATAAAATCTASTAATTCTCCAAATCTACCCTATTCCACTAAAACCTCCTCAGACCTTCAAAGAGACAAGTTTTGTATGGTTTTGTTTTTTGGGTTTTTTTTCCTCCACCTGGACATAGGAAGTGCATCTATACAAGAAAGCTGTAATTTGTAAGAAAATTCCTGACACACAAACTGGTTTCTTTTCTCTGAAAAAAGAAACCAAGAAGAAAAAATATTATCAATTAAATTTTTATCTCTACATCTGAAATGTCCCAGGTACATCATGATATTGTGAGTTGAAATAACATCAAATGTCAAATTTTGTAGTGCTTTGGAGCTGATAAAAATCTTATTCATAGGTATAATGTTATGTGAAGTTTAGAGAGTTTTAAACAAAGTTGAAGTTTTTTGCTAATTTTTTGCTCTACAGAAACCTTGCCCTGTTTAGACAAATACAATGATTTTTTTCATCATCATCATCATCATCATCATCATCATCATCATCATCATCATCATCATCATCATTTTTATATTTTAGAAAACAAAAGATAGTTTGTAATGTAAAGTAAAAATGGAAAGAAAGTAGTTTCTGGAATAGTATTTTCTTTTTCCTGAGTTATTAAAAGGAAAAAAAAAGTGCATTTCATATGGTGTTTTTTACCTTAACCTTTAAACTGTAATAAATTAAAAATAATAAATTATTGTTTATTTTGATGATTGTAGAATCTGATTAAATCCTTCACTTCAAATTAAAACAAAGGTGTCAACACACTACAAACAAGTTATATAAGTCTCTCCTTGCTGATCTCAGAGCTTGCATGTATTTTCTCCTACATGTCAGAATTGTTGTCAGAATGATTTTGGATGCTTTGATTCCATTAGCAACAATGAGTTTTTTGAACTACACTGACTACACTTCATTGGTACAAGGCAAGTATTGGCACAAACTGCAGCACGATGCACATGAGCTGAAGTGGCAAGTGGAAGCCAAGAGCAGACATTGAATAGGCACATATATTGTTTATTGATACATATATCCCATTCTTCAACAGCATCTGACAGACATAAAGATAGAAGATTCTGGAATGGAGAGGTACTTAGTGAGTAGACTAGAACACTCCAGGGAAGGTCAGTGCAAAGGGAAGCAGCCAAGGGATGCAGAAATTGATGAAGTGATTTTTGGGGTCTCCTTCCCAAAGGGTGGTGATGCTGCTGCTCACACAAGTAGCTAAGGGACACGTTTATTCCTAGAAGCACTAGCAGTTTCTAACAGACCCTGGGAGCTAATCCTACAGAAAAGGTGCTTGCATCTGCTATCTTCAGCCATATTAAAATTCTTAATTTAGAGTTGGGAATTGTCAAGTACCTCTTCCGCTGGCACTGGGGAAAGTGTAGCCAGCTGGGAGCACAGCAAACAGAGGCAGCAATTTGTGCAGCAGTTGAGATGGAAGGTTTCCAAAAACTCTCTTGAATATGGGAAGGCTCAATGCTGGCAGTGATGTGCCACAGGGCATGGATCCCAGCAGCAGCGGAAGCAGCTACCCCAGCACATCAGACACCTCTTGAACTCCCATGGAGGACACAGCCATCCAGCACAGAGTATGGAGTTTTTGGTGCCTTTCTGTGGGCCTTGGGCAGGCAGAGGTTGTGGCATTGCCTAAGGGACATTTGCACAGGCTGGGAGGTCAGTGAAGTAACCACTGCAAGAGGAGTCTGCACAAGTTGATTTTTAATATGTGTCAGTGGCCGATAGAGATAATCAAATTTTATATCAGGTTTAATTTTACATTACTACAAGAGAAGGTGGAATAAAAGCAAAGAAATCCTCAAGATTTTAATTGGTCAGATTTTTGTATTTTTTTATTTAGTAGGACATTTAATCCAAATATAAAAGTGTGGCTGAAATTACTTTTCTTTGTGTTTGTTTTCAGTTTAATTGGACATAACTATCAGAAGACTCCAATACTGTAAACTGGTTCATGAAACCTTATCTTTGTTTTTATTGTATGCCAATGAGTTATGGTAATAACAGATACATCATCTGCTAGAAGCCTCAAACAAAAAAAAMCAAAACAACAAAAACCACAAGAACTCAAACAAACTCCAAACCAAACAGCAAACAAAAACACCCCCAAAAAAMCCMAAAAAMMAAAAMMAAAA